>CM056556.1:25205168-25375168 GCA_029721515.1 Synanceia verrucosa | reverse complement strand
CCATCTACCACCTGTGAGTTA
This sequence comes from Synanceia verrucosa, assembly GCA_029721515.1. NCBI lineage: Eukaryota > Metazoa > Chordata > Actinopteri > Perciformes > Synanceiidae > Synanceia > Synanceia verrucosa. The sequence continues at coordinate 25,375,147 of CM056556.1, read as the reverse complement.
GATAAAGTCACTCCTAATGAAAAAGGAAATCAAAAGATTACCATCTTATATTTGACAGGAAATGGTTACTGCAGCTGCCAACAAAAACAGTCTGTCAATAAGTTGCTGTATCTGCTGATCTGTTCAGGGATGGATGGAGTCACAACGGCTCTTATCAAGAGCCGGTAGAGGCCATCGGTGAAGGTAGGAGCCTGATAAAGAAACATGCATGTGGCTTTTAGATGACAAAATTCATTCATAACCCTGTGATAGATATTTACATGAGTTTCAAAGTGACTCAGAATGACACCAAAGATTAGACACATTTTGTAGAAAGCAGGCAGCTTTGATTTAGGTTATGTAAGTTCCATACATACAATAAGAAATCCACTCTTTGCTATATTTACTGTAAAAAATAAATGAAATTCAGTCATGCAAATGCATTCCTTCTGTAAAATAAGCCTTTAGTGCAATCAGTATGCCAAATTGCTCCTTTCCATTTTCCTGTGCTGTGTCATCCTCGTCTTGTTGAAATGTTTATGGGAAGCCTTGAAGAGCTCTTAAACTCTCCCATCCTGGTTGTTTATCTGTACAAGCTTTGACTAAAATAACCCACAGTGAAGAGCCAGTGAAATCACAGTCTGGGCTTCTTAATGTGTGAGTATTTGCCATATAGTATTCACCTTCACCTCTTTATTTTCTTATTGTCACAGAAAGAGTAATCTCATAACACAATCTTAAATACTGGTGTTTAAATAATCTGCATTTTCAGCTTAACTGCTGTATGAGTGCATGCAGAACAACAGCCCTGATCTAACCTACGGTGCACGCTCACATGCACTATCGTTCACTAAATGCATGTGTGGCCAGCATGGATATGTCAATACAGCAGGGAGAAGCAACTTTGTTTTCTGCCCCATTACTTGTCTATATCTTTACATAGAAAAACATTCTTTGTTGGTGAATTAATACAAAATTTCAAGCATTACCTGACTGAGGTAACATAATGGTGACTGGGTCTATGGCCCGCTAATGAAAGCCCTTGCATTTACATGATTACGCTGTTGTCTTGGTGATTTAGTGGGCAGAATGAAGTCACATCAGTTCCTTTGTTCTGATGTTGGTGAATTAACAAAAGACACATAAGTCAACTTTAAAGACATCTGTAAAGGAGAACAGCACACATTTTGGTCAAGACAACAATCAGACAATTTTCAGAACTGAAGACTTTTGTTTTGAAAAGCAGAACAGTGCAGATGATAAAATATCTTTCACTTATTGCACTGGTCATTTTTCCCAGACAAAAAAAGGCTTGTTTTGAATAAAGACAGGAAGAACATTAGCAGGGATGAAGACAAGAATACATCATGACAACATCTAAGGAAAGACGCAAGCTGGCTGTCTTACATAGAACCAGGTGTGCTGGGGGGTGGAGTTAACATCTGTAACGGGCCGTTATGCTGGACACTGAGCCTGAGGGGATGGATCTACGCCAGCCTTCCTCTCGATTGATGTCATAGCTTGCGCCATCATTTTTCACTGTTCATTCGCTGCTGTAACAGCTGACAGAGCATGAAGCCAAAGATGATCCAGATTCATGATTGTTCCTCTGAAAATGGTGTTGTTATTGGATGAGGGATGTCTGTGTGGGCTTTGTCTTCATCATTTCATTACTGTTACAAGGAAGCTTCTGTAAATACATCAGTGATCAAAGCCAACTTAAGAGACCCTGTCCATCACAAATGTGGTGTAGCTGTGTAAAAAGAGCAAATGATGTAACTTCCTGCTCAACAGGAGGCTTCAGAAATCATCAAAGATGTCATTGTGTCAGGCTGAAGGGCCAGTGTGCGGCATTTAGCAGGATCTGTTGGTAGAAATGGAATTTAATGAATACATTTGATATGTTTTCTTCAGTGTACCTGAAAACAAAAATGGTTGCTTTTGAGATTTTGAGACTTTGAGATTATTTAATGGAAAGTGCTTTATAAATAAAATGTATTATTATTATTATTATTATTATTATTATTATTATTATTCTCTATCTTGCTCAGAGTTTTTTTTTTATCATTTTGTTCTATCTACACTACATTTATATGTAATGCAAAGTCCTCGTATGTGCAAACTTACTTGTTAATAGGCTTGTTTCAGACTCTGATTAAGGTTTATATGTTTCAATTGTGCTTCATTTGCAAAGTTATTTTCAAGGAGTTCCAAAGCACTGATTTAAAAGCTCACTATCATCACTGAAAAATGCAGGTGAACTTTTTCTACGTGAAAAATCTGTATGTGCCTGCGATAATAAGACAGCACAAGGATTATGATTTTCACTTCAGTGCAAATTCAGTGCAAATGCCCTGCAGGCAAACCGTCTGAGAGCTCGTTGTGTGTGTGTGTGTGTGGTCGGGGCAAACCAGGGCAGCAGCAGCTTCCCTGAGGGTTTGTTTGTTGAAACCGAATAAAGAGAAGACATGCTGCAGAGCACAGAGGACCAGTGTGTGTGATCTGACCCAAGACACTGGCTTTGTGAGAAACATCAGAAATGTGTTTCAGCTGTCTGTTAACAGAGCTGGATGGCTCAGCCCCTCCAGGCAGCTGATCAACGTGTGATCAATCAGCGCCCACTGATGCATGTCAGGAACCAGCAAGAGGCTGCAAATAAAACCAGTTAAGATGTTCTGTAATCTAGAGAGATGGACAGCTTTCAAATGAGAATATTTCTCAAAACCAGCACAAAAATGAGCTAGTAAAACTAGTAAATCTAGCTATTTATTATTATACTATGCAAATGATAGTGTTTTTTTTTCTTGGTTCAAAATGTGCTTGTGCTTGAAATAACCAAAGCTTTCCAACTTTGAAAATGTGACAGTCATGAAATCCACTTTACTGTTTCTTTTTCTCTTTTTCTGTCAGCTTTATCTGAGAAATAGATTGGCACAAATCAAATCACAACACATTAAAACTGAATCAATCCACTGATGTTTTCTTGGGTAATAAAAAAAGAGCTGAGTAATTCTGAAATGTATTTTCTTTTTATCCTTTTCTTTAAGTGGTTAGAAGAGATGTAGAAACACAAAGAGATTAGAAATACCTGTTAAATAAGTGGCAAAAACAGAACACACACAAGCAAAGTAAACTTAAAAAGGGCAAATGCAGAGGCCCAACACAAACTGAAGTGGCAGCAGTGCTGGCTGGGTCAGGGGTCGGCCCTTAAAAGATTTCAGCTAAACTAAACTCACGGAGCTGAAAGTGACGTAGATGTGAAAGCATTGTCTTAAGCGCCATCTTCAAGCAAAGATCAATGATTTATTCGGACAGCAACAAATCACACAGAATCACCAGGAACTCTCTCTATAATCATCAGCACTGTGTCTGCAGCGAGAGGAAACAGCTGTTAATCCTCCAGGTGGTTAAAAGCCACAATGTTTATGTCACCGATGAGCACGGCTGACAGCAACTGAGTCATCGAGAGGACAGACCAAACATCACGTCTACCTCACGTTTGCTACATCTGTTATCTCACTGTTTTAAAATGTGATGCTTGTTCAGGTGACAACTAAGGGATTTAGGTTTGCAGAGGGCATATGGTGCCAAACATGTATTAAAGCATCTGAAGAAGTCAATAAAATATCAGTGTTGATTTATTTCAATCAGAATCATTATCAGCTCTTCTGGCCAAGTGCAAACTTATAACGAGTATGACTGCAGTTCTTACACAAAAGTAGGCAACAAAGCTAGACAAAGATGAAGAATAGACATCTATCTATCTATAGATATACAATCAATATACATATATATTAATTAGAATTCATTATGGATAGAAATGTGTGTTATTGTAGTCGTTTAGATTTGATATGTTGCAAAATAAAGCACTTAAAAACTACTTTATCTTTCAATGATGTGGTAACGACTCTGAATGCATGAAAAAATAAGTTCAAGTGCATTTTGGGCACAGCTCCTTACAGTTACAATAAAGGGAAATTGAAATGTCACTGTACACTGATATTTCACATACTCCTGTGCTTTCAACCTTTTGGCAGCAGCTAGTGTTTGGAGTGCTCCTGTTTCAACATTACAACACCACCGAGCACAAAGCCAGCGCCATGAATAGTTCCTATCCATCCCCTTTGGGATGAGCGTGAACACCAGTTATGAGCCGGACCTGATCACACTGCACCACAGAGTGGAGGCTAAAACCACTGCTACATACTGTATGTACACTTCTCAATGCATTCCACCAGAGGGAGCTGTTGCACTGTAAAAGCCAAAGTGAGCATCACCCAACGTTTCATACTTTCATCCAAAGGGACCATATGTTTATTTTTTCTAAGGTATTATTTCTATTTATACAGTAGTTACAGGATGCTGGAGCCTTTCTCAGCATGTAGTTGGCAAAGCACAGTTATTCAAACACTGATATTCTTATTTATTTCTAGTTTAGAGTCTTTAATCCAGCTGACCTGCAGAGGACTGCGTGCTGAAGAGAACATGCAAACATTTGCAGGAAGAACAGGATGAAACAGTCTTACAGGCAGCTAAAACCAACTCAAGATCAATGGGCTGCCATTGTTTCTAGAGACTAGTGTCTCATACACTTCAAGTTTTGGATGCTTCAATTATTTCCAATACTATGTAGTGAGAAACCCAATTAGCAGACTCCTGGCACTAGTTTGGGCTGTTAAGCTGTGCCAATGAACACCAAGTCTATGTCAATGTGTCACAAAGGCATGCAAATGACTGTCCTAAAACCTACCTGAAAGGCTGGAAAATGACGTCCATGATACATGATTTGTGGAAAACTGGTAAAAATGTGCAGGGTCCCTGTATGGTCCTTTTATTATTCCGTTTCACTGGACCACCACGGCCTCCACAGAGAGCATCACTGAGCTACTCGAGCAGCTGCTGGGAACTTCTCACCCTGGTTGTATCGGGTCACTGCCATTAGCTCACAGGTGCCACTGTCCAATCCTGTCGTCTTGCATGGAGGCAACAGAGCCGCCTCTGTGTTCTCTCATCCTGCTGTTAGGTCTGCTTCAGTCCTGTGCTATGACGCGCTGGAACTTTCCGTGCAGGTTCTACTCTACTGGGGCCTTTTGCATCCTGTTGTTTCTGCCTGGATCGGCTAGACCTCCAGCCCCAGTTTGTGTCTCCTGGCTATCCTGCATTTCTCTACTTCTGCTCATCTGGAATAAAAAAAGTTTAAAGTAAAGAATTTTTCACCCTGTTTCTTTAATTGTTTCTCATACATACTGTACATTTTGTTCTACAGTCTTAAAAATGTTTTTCTTCAATAGTTTGCAGTGGACGAAGTTGACTGGCCTGCACAGAGCCTCAACCCCACCCATAACATTTAGGATGACCTGGAATCCTTTAGAGGCTGAATGGGAGCAAATCCCCTGCAGCCTAGGGACATACTTTTCACTTTAGGCCATTTAATGTAGCTCCGTGGCATAAACTAGGACTGCTGCTGTATCAGCGTTCGCTCCATAAATTGAAACAAAAAGCTGGAGACATACTGTTCCTCTTTTCTATTGTATCCATTGTGGCCTTGAATCACCCTTGGAAGATTAAAACAATGAACCACTGTTGAGTCGACTTGACTTCATTCTTGAACATTTTACTGTTGAACAATACATCTTGTAGCAAGAGTCCAGACTTGCCTCTGGCTGCAGAATTATGTGCCTGCTTTTGGTGGAAATTAACTTGAATGCAGTCAAGAGACACCAGTCTCATGAGCATTGCCCAACACTTTTTATTTGTTTATCAAGTAACTATGGAGATGCTATGCCAGGCTCGGAAAAAAGCCTGTGAGCAGCACTAAAGGCACCAGGCTTTACTGACACAGTCTCTGATATAAATATGAATGCTGCTGCTGGAATTTATTTTTCTGCTTCATTCTCATGTATTTTTTTCCACAAGTAGCTTCAACTGGCAGTCTAGATGAATGAAACCAGTCACTTACTGGGAATCATGACCCAATAAAGAAGAACCAAAAAAATCTACTGTTCATATCTGATTTCCATGAGAATCAAATGCTTTGAAGATGAATATATATATATATATATATATATATATATATATATATATATATATATATATATATATATATACATATATATATCTATATATATATATATGTATATATATATACATATATATATATATATATATATATATATATATATATATATATATATATATATATATATGTATATATGTATATACACACACATTTTTGCATATATGTATATATATATATATATATATATATATATATATATATGTACTGGTGTGCATGTCAGCTACTCAGCTATTCATAATAAATTATTATTTAATCAATAATTAATAGTAGCAGTAAAGAAAGTGTAATAAAGTACATCTACAGAGTGCTATATATGAAAGAGTCATTGGTCCACCCTGGTGACTGGAGTTTCAATGCTGTAAGAAGCCTATTTTTTAAGGTTTACTCATTATTTCGCATTTTTATGATTGATCATTTAAATTTTTTTACACTTCAGGTTTAGAATTTAGGAAAAATATACATAGAGTACTCATGGCATTGATGACAACTGACACCCAGCTGCTAATAGCATCTGCCTAAAAAAACAAAAAAAAACAAATGCACATTGGATTATATTAAATTTTAATGTGCACAGCGTGATATTGTACAGTAAAAGCATGGAAGGAAAAATTCATTTTCTTATAAAAAATATCACCTTTGGAGCTTAAAGACACTCAATGTAAGGAACAGGTGCTATGGTTTTACCGTCCCTGTGAGAAGAACAGCAGGTAGACTGAAGGTGACGGAGTCAAAGCGAGCTTAGTGTCTCAATAAAACATTACCCCCCTCCCCATTGCAGAAACCCCACCCAGCCAACCCTCCCGTCAGGTCGGGAGGCGTCAGTTTGATGCTTTGCAGCATCGTGTCCACAGTCCAAAAGCAGGGCGGCAGAACAATCTAGTCTGGGGATATTAAAAAATAACAATTAAGAAGACAAAAAGGATGGATGGTGTGGACTTACGGTCGGATGACAAATAAAATTGCATCCAAAATCACACCCATCTCACATTATTTTAATTCCAATGCATTAACCTGTGCAAGTACCACAATGCATAAGAAACACCTCCACACAACCTTGCAACTGCACATTCTGCATGCAAAAGTAACCACTAGTGTTTTACTACCTTTGCAAACACAGACAGGAGATGTTCATGAGTGCTATTCACTAACAATACTTTCCCATAGATTAGTGCACTGGAATGAGGCCATAGCTTGTACAGTCGACACCCATACAGTACATACAGGATATTAAAACAATGGCATTGAAGTTAAACCCTCAAAGTTCTTCATATTCATAGTGTAGAAAAAAAAGCATTCACTACGGGACTCTGGTGATGTGCATTTAAAAGCTTGTAAAACGAAAAATGAAAAGGCCAAAGTTAGTCAGTAAACCCACACTGGAGTTCAAAGAGAAGCGTGAGTGAGCTGGGATACAGATCATCATGTGCAGTGTGTGGTCAGCGTGGCGGCAGACGGCAAGCTACTGGCAAGGCGATGCAGGTGCATGCAGGAACAGAGGGCAGGTTCAGTGTGTCGGACTGCTGGAAAGCAAGGTGGGGGTGGGTGGGTGGTTTAGGTGGGCTGGAGATCATGGAGGGCAGAGGGAGTGGTGTCGCTGTGCTGTTTGGCATGTGGGGTTGTTTTGCTTTTGCTGAGTCAGATTTTGGAGAATTTGGCAGCGCTCACACTTTCCCTCCGCTTTGACCTCCCCAACCCCCGACATCCAACCACCCTGTCCGGCTCCAAAAAAAAGCACAAGAGAAGATGGCAGTGATACACCCGGCATCCCCTCTTCACATGACTCAATCAAAGTGTAAGCTCTCCACAGAAATGGTAAGAATGGAAGGAATTTATATCATGACAAACAAACAGAGAAGAGATACGGAGCTTGGTTGCATGTCTGACAAAGTTAACAGTGAGGAATGAAAAAAAAAAAAAACCCGACCCTTTGATTTCCTGTTCCCACCCGTTTGGTAAAACCAACACTGGAGAGAAAAACAGCTGGTGGAAGAAGGCGGGTCAGGTGCCATGTGACCACGCCCCCTTCACTTTCTAACAAACCCACCCAGTTCTGGAAAAGTCTATTTTTTTCTTCTGCTTTTCTGTTCTGACTTTGCCCTCTGTGTTGCTATAGCCCTCCCAGCTTCCCTCCCCTCTTTTCTGTTAATCCTCCTCCTCTTCAGGGCACTACACCTCCTTGGTTGTGCTGATTCGGATGCTGCTGAGACACTTGCCCATGGCCTCAAACAGTGGGTCACAGAAGGTGTGCACACAGATGGAGTAGACACGACTGATGCAGTGGATCTCGATCAGGTAGCTCTTGACGCACGGCACCACGGCCCAGATGTGCAGGAAGGACAGGATGGCAAAGAAGATTCCCCAGATCAGTGATAGAGGGATGCCGACCAGCGCAGTCAGCAGCCGGTAGCACCAGTACTTGGTGACGGTGAAGGTGGTGAAGCTGGCTTTCCACACACCATCAAAGCTGTAGGTGCCTGCAGGCTCGGCGATCACATCCTCAAAGTCTACCTGAAGAAGGAGGAAGAGAAAGAAAATGATGGCAAAAACCCTTTAGTATGTTGAACGTTTCAGTCGATGCCATCAGCTGAACCATCCTTTAAAGTAAAACATACTGTTAGTATACAGAGACTCATCAAATACCTTCATCCACCACCAACAGTGTTGCACAAGAGCTCTGATATGGTGCAAATGAAACTATCCCACACATTTTATTCTTCCTTATTACTTACACATAAATCAGCTGCTTCACTCCCAGTTAACATGTCATTTTGCTGAGCTGGAGGGTGGGATTCCTGGCAACATTCACATCTCCACTCACGGTGACTGGTACACAGTCTATCCACCAACGCAGTGTTACAACACCCAAACAACTGATTGCTGTCTCAGGCTTTTAAATGTGACAATCCCCATAAGTGTTAGTGACCTGATCAGTGCTGTTTAAGGAACAGAGGCAATGCAGACTCTCTCTCTTATCCTCTCCACATGACTCAGAGTCAATATTTATTTTACAGTTACTGGGAGATTTGGGACAACTGGGACTCTTCTAACAGACCAGTTGGGCTACTGGTGGCTAATGGCTGTAATATCAGTAAGTCACAGATCTTATCCAGTGTCATGCTGACAGTGAAATGGAAAAGTCCTCAGTGAGACGCTGTCTACTGTTTGGAAGATACCATGCCCATGTATACAAGCTGACTGTGAGCATCAGAGAAAAGCACTTTACAGTTTGCTTTTTTTTCCATATCAGATCACAGAAAGAGAACTTAAGCTGCTGACTGTCACAATATTATGATTTGTAATGCTGTATAATCAGGCTTGAATGGATATTTTGACTTATTTACTCTCTTGCCCAACTTTAGATGAGAAGATCTGGTTCAATGTGAAGGAAAGTAAGAACTTTGCAAGCTCTTTGAAAAAGAACTCACATTGTTTCAAGAAATAAAACAATTAAGAATAAAGATGGCCTCGTGGTTAAAGGTCATTCTTTTCACTTGTTTAGACAGAAAATAGAACAAAAGGGATGTTTTGGAGTCCCGGATTTGATGCATGCAGAGTATAAAACACATCTTGAGCCTTACTTTCAGTCCTGGATGACTTGTTTTGCAACTTTTCAAGGACTTTTTTGCCTTAAAACTGCAGCTTGTTCATCTAATTCTTTTATTGCAAACTGCAGCATACAGCCTCTCACAGCACCTGGCAGTGCTCAAGAGTGCCTCATAATGTAAATCTGACTGCAGCCACAAAACCAGAGCGCATCCTTCTCATTTTTCCACAGCTACAAATTTTATAGTGGACCCACTTGTCTCCGTTTCCAGAACTCTGATTGGGACTAAATGAGGAAATACAACCGCAGCAGGATGGTGGAGAGGTTGGACTTCATAAAGAGGAGCTGTTTGGTGTTTTATTTCTTTCCACAGTTTCTATATGCAATATTATGAAGAAAATCATGAAGCTTGGTGCTTCAATATCTAGTCTATAAAAAGTCATTCAAGTTTCTTTTCGTTGTACTTGATTTTTTTTCAGGAATGTGACAAGTATCACTCAGAAATGTCCATAATTGTCTACTTTTTGATCAAAGTAAAGATCTCTCTCTAACTCGAAGACTGTCTCTCTATATTTTCTCATATATATCAACAGATTAGGTTAATTGGCTAATTCAAATTGACCGTAGGTGTGAATGTGAGTGTGAGTGGTTGTCTGTCTCTATGTGTCCTGTGATGAACTGGAGACTTGTCCAGGGTGTACCCTGCCTTTCACCCTAAGACAGCTGGGATAGACTCCAGCCCCCCCACGACCCTATAGAAAATGGATAGATGGATATCATCAGACTAGACAGGCTGTAACTTGGGCCAGGGAGCTGAGGGAATGTGATGCTGAATGAACATGAAGCTGAGGGAACATGATGCTAACACTGCACTGTAACTCTTACTCTTGTATTTTATACATGTTTTAAAGTTTGTCTTGTTGTTATACTTTGATGCTTTTAATTATTAATGTTTAATGAAAAGCACTTTGAATTGCACTGTTGCTGAAATATGCTGCATAAATAAAATTGCCTTGCCTTGCCTAAGGGAACATGAGGCTGAAGGAACATGATGCTAAGGGAACAAAGGCCTGACAGCCTGAGGCCTCATGATTTAGCAATTATTGAATGAAGAAAAAACATAAAACCCAATGCATACTTGTACTGCAGCAGCACAGTCATGTGAGGTCAAAGCACAGACCTCTGCTCTCCAATCAGAGGTTTGATGTGAAACAACAGAGTCTCGGGGTCAACATGTGACCAGTCGTTGGCAAGGCGACTGTATTATTGAGTAAATAAGGCAATGTGCTATTTCCAGAGCTCTATCTCCAGACTGTCAGCTCTGCTTGAGTGGGTCGCGGGAGGAGAATGTCAGTGTAGAGCACATAATCTACTCTTTTGTTGGTTCGAGGCCTTCGGTAGTCAGAGGAAATGTTTGGCTTCATTCAGGATGTGTTTGACTGTTTGACTCATTTTGACTTAGAAATCATCAGAAGTGAACACAAGCTTGTAAAACAAATTCAAATGAATTCAAATCCATTTTAAGGAATCTGTGAAAAAAAACATTCTTGGATACTTTATAGAGGGTGATGTAACCCCTCTTTTGCACATAGTTTTGGGATGCACTCATAGTTTTTGTTTAATTTACATAACATTTGAATGGAAACAAATCCTGCTGAGTCTGAAAGAGTTTCATAAGCATGTGACGCCTCGATCCACAGACATCACATGTGAATGAGTAATTGTAATAAAAGAGCAAAGAACCCTCAAAAGTGGAGGTATGATATTTTCACACAACATTGACAAATCCATAAACATCCAAAAATGAAGTGGTCAAGTAAAAATACGATCAAAAGTCAACATCACAGGCTTCGCTGTCCCAAAGGAAGCGCTTCATTCCTTTAAATTTGACCTTGAGGACTTTTGGAGCATAACTGCCTCTTAAAATTGTCTCCAGTAGGGGCATTTCCACTCCACTGACCCCTCCTCTCTGCTATATAAAGATGTGCAATCTCTCAAGAGGAAAGAAAAAACTCTTCTCAGGGCAAACTCTGCATGCATGTCAGTAATGGATCTTGTTTAATGTGGTCAGGTGATTGAGGCCAGCTGCAGCGGCTACAGGAGAACAGCTTGTATTCCTCTTCTTATGTGAATGCAGTGACTGTTTGTGTGAGTACATCCAGACAACATGCAATGTGTGTGTGTGTGTGTGTGTGTGTGTGTGTGTGTGTGTGTGCGTGTGTTGCTGGGAGGGATTCCCTGCTTGTGCGTTTCATTGGGGCTCACCAAATACATGACCTCAAAGTACCTCAGCACACTGTAAAAAGTACAGGCTTCATCAGAGTTTATGCTGAAATCTTTTGGATTCCTATCCATAGAAAGTTGTTCTCTACATGTGGCAGAAATTGAAATTATGGATTTCATTAACTGTTTTTTTAAGCTCATTGAGTAGCAGCTCTATTATGAAACCGAATATTTTGTACTATGTCTCTGAAGACATTGAATAGCTCAAATGAAAGAAGAGACTCTCTATTTCATCATGAAAAAAAGTTTGTTTTGTTCCATTCTTGTTTTATCAGAGGTAGAGTAGAGGACACTTTCACCAAAATCACCACTTTTTTCCAGATTCTGTTTGTTTTACTCTCTAATCTCAATCGTCTCCACTTCCTGTTTTGATCTCTGTGGTGTATACCGTCTCTTTATGCTCTGACTACATCTCCCAGAAGCCCTAACATTTCTCACAGGCTGCAGGAGACCGTGGTCGGTGACCCGCTGCCGAAAAACCGCTTTGAAGTCGAAATACATTAATAGCACTCAAAGAGTTAAACTTACTTAAAAGGGACACATCACGCTCAGTTTCACATGCATTATTTTGGATTTCTACTGGAACATTTACATGGTTTAATGTTCAACAAACACATTTTTTTCTCATACTGTCTGTCTGACTACACCTGCATCTACTCTCTGAATGCTCCATTTTAAGCCCAGTCTGCTCTGATTGGCTTGTGAGAATGGTGCACCTTTCAAAAAAGTAGTTCTCAAGCTGTGGGACATATATTCTAATCATGAGGCTGCATGTGACAGAGGAATAGATTACAAATGGCTTGGTGAACCACATGTAGGCACTCCAGATACCCAAATGTAAGAGCACAAGCACTGTCCTCGTTAACAAAAAATTGTGATGAGCTGCTCTGATGTTTCCAGAATCATGTAGTACAAGAGGAGGGAGCCTCTCAACAGTTCCCTATACTGCCTTTGATTTCTTTTTTATTTTTAATATTTTTACAGTGTATGCACATGTGATTTCAGATAATTTCACCAGCAGTCTGCTGAGTTCATTAGAGAGGGGTGGCACAAAAGTTAGGCTCCTATTTTTTATTCTATTCTGAGCCTGGAAGGAGAGTCTGACTCACTGTCACAATGGAGGAGAACTGAGAGAGAGAGAGAGAGAGAGAGAGAGAGAGAGAGAGAGAAGAAGAAAAGTAGAAAATGCAAAAAAATGTTCATGTGGCAGAAGGAATGGGACTGGAAGAATGATATACATCTGACTATAACTGACTTTTTCTTCATACTCCAACACACTAAATGTGCCTTGTTTCCGTTACAAAAAAGCAAATATTCACATATTTGTCACACTGGAAATAAATTACATATTGGCACAGGTCTTTACACTACATTCACCCACTGCATTCACATATTTAGCATATAGAAGGTGTGAAACAGCATTTCGGAAGTGATGATGTCACATTTAGGCATATGTGAAATACATGGGTTCACATGTGTTGTGCTTTTCTCCTCATTTGTCAAAAAAAACTTAACTGAATTCAAATAAATGTCATGAGCACATTTTCAACCACAGGGTATCTTTCCAGTCTACTAGGTCCACTTTGTCAGACTGTCAGTAATCATTTGGAAGCTGACAGCAGACAATAAAGCAACACGTTGCTCTTTTGACGCAACTGCATGCATGTACTGTAGGGGAGAAGGGAGAGAGGGAGGGAGTAGAATGGGAGGAAAAGAAAGGAGGAGGGCTGTGGAGTGGTGAGGGATATCCCCTCAGACAGATTGCTACTTGGCTACTTGGGTGTTTCCCTGTTTTAACAAGGCAGTTCAGGCATTTCAAAGAGCTGACCCCTCCCGTCCCACGCAGCGCGCCATTTGACCCCACTGTAATGAAAAAAGACCGTCCCAGCTGTAGAGGAGGGTGTGCGCAATCTCACATAGCTGCTGCTGACCTCCACCATCCAGACGCGTCAGGTGGCTTCCAGCGCACCGCTCCTCTGCTGTTGCTGCTGTTGCAACCTCTCTCCGTCATCTGCTACCTCCTTGAAACATAATAAACGCGCAGGCTGCTCCCTCGGTGGAACGAATTCCAACTCTCCCAGCAGTAAGGCGTGCGCAACTGTGGGAAATGTGTGTTCCAAAAACAGGAAACTCATAATGTCTTTCTCTGATGGAGCGAGGATGTGCTTGTTTCCAAGTTCGCTCCTCCCGCAGATATTTACACGTGACAATAGCTCGGCATTGCATCGAACTCAGTAGGCTTCAATACCTTTTCAAAGAGTTTTCCTAATAGGGGAAAGTCACTGAAGGGGTCATACAGCCAGAACCACATCGCCAATTACAGTGCGCAAAAGCGCAGTCGCGCGTCTCTCTCTCTGACGCGCACACCAGCTCTTTCATTTCAGCACAGCTGCCCAAAGTTTATTTCAGTTTACAGTGATTGATAGGCGGCTCCACTGAGCAAACGTTAAGTGCAAACAGGTATTCTGGTGAAGTTGGTGTTTCAGTTGCCACGAAAATAGAAAGATAAATGCAAGTTTAACCCTTTAAATATGAGCCCTCCAGGTTTGACTCACCTTGACAACGTCGTCATTTATGCGCTTCGGATCCCGGTTGACCAAGTCGATCTCTTTGGTGTGGACGTCCTCCATCGTCTTCTCGTTCAGACTGTCGTTGTCCATATCTTTATTGTTGGGTTTGTATATGTTCCCTTGTTTTCGGATGAACGGCGAATGCAGAAACTCCTGTTAGGATCCGGAGGAGACAGAAAAAGACAGAAAGCGTTGAAGGAGGAGGGGTAGTGTGCGTGTGCGCAACGCGCTGAGAGATGGGAGAGAGACTGGAGTTGCAGCGTTACCAGCCTGCCCCACAAACAGGGATGGGTTTAAATGAGCAGAACGCGAAGCACCACACCCCTCGGCCCCGCCGCAAGGGGTGCTCACCACCCGGAGAGAAATCTAACATCCTGAACTGACATACAGTGGATTCAACATGTACCCGCGAGCATGGCGACGCTTTTTGAAGAAATGCGTAAAAGCGCATTTTCCAAATGTTAAAAATCTCTCCTCGGACTCGAGTGTTTTTTCCTGAATGCATTTTGGAGATTTTGAACAAATAGGAGTTAGCAACCATATTCGTGCTCTAATATATGGACACATTTAAGTAACGTAAAACACGTTAGATCTCCTAGGTGTCCATCGTGTTACAAAGACACAGGAGCGCGTAAAGACCCTGTTGGTGCCCACAGTACTACTTTGTCCTTGGTGAATCATTCAAGCGCATTCTCATGTACAGTATAAACTATGGCATTATTGTTCAGTAGTAACTCGTGATTTAAAAAATGAAAATGGCTGTGGGTTCACTCTTCTTAGCGCTTTTACGCACCAACTTTAAGGGCTGATGCGTAAAAAAAATCGGTCATTTTGTTACTTAAAGTTTTTTTTAGCAGGTTAAATCTCACACCCATGCGCCAAAGCGTACTAAAGTGTCCTTCACATTCCCCCAGTGTGTGTGGGAGAAGTGCTCGTGACCAGGTGCCAGAAAACAAAATTGCTATTGCGCTCTGGAGGATTTTGGAGTGTTCACTTTACGAATGCAACTAATGGCGAAAATAATCAGCTCTCGATGGAAAAAATATTGCCAGTTAAAAAAACGTTCACCTATAAATTGTACAGCTGTACACAACATCCATACTGTACCTCTTCTGTTTCGCCGTCCTTCAGTCCTCCTGTCATGCTGTCCTCAAATTTGAACCGATCAGCGCGGTGAAACAGTCAAGGAGACAATATAGGGAAGCCGAGTATTGGAGGCGTGGAGGCAAAGTGAGAGGACTCTTCTCAGGGACCTGTGTGGTCATCTAATTCCTGCCCTTTTCGCTGAACGTGACTAGAAATGTAATGCCAGAGCTATGAGGGGGGAACCCTTGGTGTTTTCTTTTCAGGTCCCGCAGAGCGCGCCGAGTCACCTGCGAGCGGAGACGGGAGAGCCACCCTGGAGCCTGCCAGACTGGAGGAGAGCGGGGAGAGAAGCTGGCGTGATCTCAAACTTAAGGAGTGTTTGTAGCAGTAGCTGCTGTGCCATTACTTTAGTTAAGAGTGATGCAGAGTATAATAAGCGTTTTGTTCAGTGAAGTGTGGGCGTTAATTGGGAATGTTAAGGTGTGGTGATACTTGCCATTCTTAGCCTAAGGGGAGGCATTTAAAAAGTTAAAACAACATTTACAACTTTCATGGACCCAAATGTGGGGAATAGGCAGTGTTGCTTTTAAGCAAGTCTGTCCAGTCTGGTTTGTTTACATTCTTGTATCAGCTCACCTTGGAGTGACAGCTGGCACACGTGATAGGCACACCATAGGTAACTTCTGTTGTCTGTTGAGACTATACTATAATTTTAATTTAAGAACAACATGCATGCAAGCTGGGCTGCACGATGGTGTAGTGGTTAGCACTGTTGCCTCACAGCAAGAAGGTACTGGGTTGGGTTCGATTCCCTCTCTGTGTGTAGTTTGCATGTTCTCCCCGTGGCTAATTTATATATATATATATATATATATATATATATATATATATATATATATATATATATATATATATATATATATATATATATGTTGAGGGATAACAGGATAGGGATAATTGGAAATGGAGCAACTCAGAGAAATTTTAAGAGTGGGCGCCACACTTAACTTTTTGATCCCTCGGGTACAAAATAATTATTTATTGACCAAAGGATAAGACTTTAAAGACACCTAAAAAGAAAGTGGTACCACTTAAAATACCTATCCTGTACAGACTGTGAAGCCATCTGAGGCAAATTTGTGATATTGGGATATACAAATAAAATTAACTTGACTTTTGATTATTTTCCACATGAGGGTTTGAAGACTGTTTTCTGCTCTATATGTCACTCTTCTTTACTACTATATCTAGTGTGGCACTGAACACAGATCAAAACAATCACCAAGGTGACATGACCTTATGTTGACTCAAAGTCTACTGCATCAGCAGGTTTTGATATCAGCATATTCTGTCTTTGTAAACAACTCCACAGGACAAGAAACATTTGTTTGTGCATTATAGTCATGGCTGCAAAATTAAAAATGAAAACCATCTGATGTCTAGTCATTGCTGTTGAATTCAAAGAATGGTGAGCATGAATCCAGAGAGAACAGGATCTGTGGGAACTTTTTGTGGAGGCAGTTTAGCTTCATGATTAGATAGTCAAAAATATGTAAATGAGTCTGTCAGGGCAGCGACAGAGCAGGGCTGTAAACACACCTGTGGCATTTCCAGTCTGGAGGAGGGAGCTGGAAAAACTGTGTGATCACAGTGTCTGCTCAATATACACCTTTCTGACCTTGACAAAGTAATGCCTTCTCTTTGAAAACAACTGGTAGCTGAAGAGTGAAATTAACTCACCTTTAAAGGAATGCTATCTCCACGATAACTAGTCTTTAAAGCTTGACAAAGCTTCAGAGGGGATTCATTGCAGGTTTATGAAATGGAGTAAATTCACTCACTAGATTAAACACAACAGAAAGTAGGAACTGATATAACAGATATATAGACAGGCCCACAGTAGAAGGCATGTGATTTCCTGTCAGATACATATCCATATGGTGGATGCATCACACGTTTAGCTCAGTGGACACAAGATCCAGTAAAGACAGTAAAAGTAGTTGAATATATTACTTTTAATAACAGCAACAGTAACAGCAGCTGCAAAAGTAATATTAGCGGTAGAGAAACATTATATCACTTTATTATCATTCTGACCTTTTTTAAGTCCTGGTGGATGTTTAGTTTACTTGCCAGAGGTCAAAGAGGACATATTTCTCAGGTGTGTATCAGTCTGAAGGTTAAAGGTCAGGGTACCCTTTCAAAATGCTTTACTCCACAGACAGATGTTTGTGGCTTAAATACAACAGAAAAAAATGCCCCTCACATTTATTTGCATTTAAAGACATGGCGTTTTGTTTCATGATGGGCTGTGATTGGCCTGTAGTGTTCCTGTAACTATATTCCAGTCTGTAACATAAAAGCATGTCAGAGGAACTGAGCTTCACATGGCAAACCTGGAAACACCAAATATGTTTTCATTCTAGTTTGAGATACATTTTTTAATAATTTTAAACTCTTTACTTTTGACAGAGTAAAGGTGAATTTTGCCCTCAGTTACTAATGTGAACAAATAGATATAATGACATTTTTGTTTGCAGATCTAACAGCGAAGCCTCTGGTCATTTTCCGCTGACCCACAGCATATCTCTGTAAAAGAGCGTCTTATCTTAGCGTGATTCAGGAGACCTTTATGACACTCGGCTGCAAATTCCGTGACAAATGAAGTAGAACCAACACACTGAAAGATACAGTGAGGGAAAAACAATCTTTATTTTGGTCATGATGAACACATTTGAGGCCGTTAAAGTATCATATTCACTAAGCAACCTTTAGCAAATGATCAAAAAAATAAAAGGCAAACAATGCTTTTTAATGACAGGTGCATGTCACATTATGATTTAATCATCTAAATGTGTAAAAAAATATTGGGTTGATTATTGTTGCAAAGACAAAAAAAAGCTTTTGTCACACACCTGTGTCTTCCACTATTGCACAAGCCTCGCTCCTCCACACACAAGCGTTTTGGCTGGCAGCTTGTCAAGCATCTGTGAAAGGACTGAAAAGCTGTGACAGAGCTTCTGCCGCCTTCAGTTATCAGCTGGAGACAAAACGTCACATCATAGCACTGTGTCTGTCTTGTGTTGTGTCAGAGAGCAGGTTGGCTCATGGTGCAATGTTGTTGTCTAAAAGGCAACTATTACAGTTGTGTTACTAACAGCTCTACTCTCTTTTTATAGAATACCTTGAAAGTGTAACTCCAACAGGCTACCAGTGTTCAGAAACAAGAGCAATCAGCGGGTTTGTGCAAGCAAAGTAGTATTTAGGCAACAAAGCTACTTGATTAGGTTTTGGAAATGATTGAGATCTGGTTTCATGTAGTACACAAACAACAGCAGCAGGAACATGTTGTATGTGTTTGTTTAACAGAGGTGGGTTTGGATTCATGACAAGAAATCAGTGTAAATATGTCCCTGACACACAATCAGCTCATAAATTTTAGATCGTACAGCTCATAGCAAGAGGGAACTGTGCAGACTTGTACCTTAAACCTAATCAAATCCACTGCAAAAAAGAGTAAGCATTTGTGTTTGATCCCTTCTGGCTGTAGAAATATTAAACCCAGTCTACTGACTAGCAATGCTGTAGCAAACAACTACCTCTAGATCAAAAATGCATGTACCAGAGTCTCAGCTCAACGAGACGTCAACCTAACACAGTACGAAATGTGGAACGTCTTCACGCAGCGCCAAATGTCCAGAATTAGTTGTCCAATAAATAATAAATTAGAAAAACACCCCCTCAATGATATCCAACCTGTTTTTGTTAGTTCAGTGACATGTTAATATATAACTGTACTGCGTATGGCTATACGACTACTGTATGTCTGTATGAAAGTAATATTTTAGCTAATGCACTGTGAAGTCAACATAGCAGATTACAGTTAAAAAAAAAAGCCTGGGACTGTGCAACAAGCTGCATCTTAGTATTTAATGTTCAGATGAACTCCTCTAACTCTGATTCAGTTCATTATTCAACTTAGCTTAATTACTCACAATATATACATTACAATATATGAAAAAAGCAGAAACATTACATCTCTCAGCAAGTGAGCCTCAACAAGAACATTACACTCCAACTCCAACTGACCCAACAGATTTTTCAACTGCATTTTTGGGGTAACAATCAGCAAAAAGTCTCTATTTTGGGTGGCGCATATGAGCTTTTCATAAAATCTCCAAGAGTATCCTTGGAATAGCCTTCAGTGTAGTGATATGAGTGAACCCTGAAGGACCTCGTTCATTGATTTGTTGAGATTTCTAGGTAATATAACCATTATTTTACCAGCATTTAAAGATTGCTTTTCAATACGTATCAAGCCGTAATTGGCATATAATTTAAATTATATGCAACATAGATGTCACCACATTCAGCCCAGCAGAGGATGTCTTTTTCCTGCACATGTTAAACTCCTTATTGCTTATTGAGCCTAATTATTCAGTGATGTATACATTTATAGTTATACACACACTTAATGCAGGGCTCTTCAGGGATTCACATTTGACTTTGTAAAAAGCTCATGTTTTCCACTATAAGCAACATTCACTCCTTTTCTCTGACAGCAGTCTGTCCTTCAGTCCTACGTTTTTTTCTCCAGAGAGGTGTGTCTGCATCAGTACTCTGTGGTTTCCACATGGATGAAGGACAGGCACTTTCCCATGCTTTGGAAGAGCGGCGTTATGAACATGTCCGTCAGACTCCTCCACACCACCTGGGCAGACGGTAAGAGCATCACGAAGCTCTGGATCACTGGCATAACCAACCTGGGTGGATTGAGATCAAAAGGTCACTTCAGGATGTAGGAGAGGTTATGCTTCCAGAAGACACGACAAATGAGGCTTATATTTCACTTTTATTTTTGTTTAAATCCTCCCAATTACGCAAAGAAGATAATTTTGACATGAATTTTCATCCCATCATCGAGAAATATGTTTTGCCCTTGGTGGTCTTATGGTGCATTAAATTCTCACAGATAGCTCGACCCTTTATCCAACTGTCCAAAAAAAGAAGCAGTATTAATGTGTGTGATGTATGGCTCTAAAATGATTAAGATTTAAATAGAAGTAATTAGATTACTGTCTAATGTGTTGTGTATAAAGAACTGCTTCATAATTTCACATCCCCGCAGCTTGTGAACTTTAATCTATTGCATGAAATAAAAAGATGTGAAAACTGTGTCCTCCTTTAAACGGTCCTTCCTGAAACTCCACACATATTGACCAGCTCAGTCATGCATTGATGAATATCTGTGATGAAGGAACACTCCTCCTGAGCTTGTGACCGCATCGTGGGTGAAAGGTCATGGCGAAAAAACCCCACTGTAACACTCCATCTGCATGCATGTGAAGAATGTCCCGCTCCGGTCTGCAAACAGGCCTTTGTATTGCTGCTAAAGCGCCAGGTAGCCGGCAAAGGGCATGGGGCGTTTCTCCCCCAACTACCAGTGGAACTCAACATTCCTCCCAACTTTCCACAGAGCACTCACTTCTGGGCATGAACTGTTGTTTCATCATAATAAATGGACTCTTTGGGAATGTATTGCAAACACTGAGGCACCTGGTTTAACTTACATATGTATGAAATATAAGAAATGGCATCACTATCCCAACAAAAGTATAAATAAAAACAAAACAAAGTGTCACATCACTGGTGACGTCAGTAACGGTAAAAATAACTCTTCAATGTTTGCCTGAAGAGCCAAAAGCTGGCAAGTAGCCCCCTGAAGAAAACATGTTCCCAGGTACATACTGTTTTCTTTCTTTGGCACTAAACTCAACAGTAAACAGAATCAGTAAGCTTGTGTTGAAACTTCTCTCCTACCATATGTGGATGCAGCTGAGCACCCCGAACACCAGTCCCAGGATGAAGGCCATGGGCACGGCCAGCAGTGTGGTCAGCAGCCGGTAGAAGACGAACTTGACCAGCTCGAACGCGGCGTGGCTTCCTATCCACACTTTGTCAAAGCTGTGCGTTGAGATTGGCTCCGCGATGACATCTTCAAAACCGACCTGTCAGAGTCAGCGAGCACACACACACACACACACACACACACACACACACACACACACACACACACACACAATGAGCTTTCATAAAGACACAGATGATGGATTGTGGATCGACTTCCAGGTATTCGCGCCACAGATTTCCAATCTTATAGTTTGTCACATGAAAACAATAAGGTCCCGCTACAGATAATTCAGCCTGACAGCCGATCCATTGTGTAGTTTCACTTTCACACTGTAAATCCGCCACACACAGACTCTACTGTACCTTCAAGTGCGCGTTGGTATCGTTTGGATCTCGGTCCGGCTCCGCCGCGTACGCGTCCCCCTTTTTCTTCTTCTTCAGAATGGGCTCTATCGACCTGTTGAACTCGTCTTCGTCCATAATTATACTGGTGTCCGATTTTTCCTTTTCCAGACCCATGTTTGTCTCGTGCAGGCGGAGAGACGGTGCGGGAGAGCGGAGCAGCTGGTGTCGGTGCGCTCTGAGCTGTGCGCCGCACTGAGCGCCACCCCGCCCCGTATGGAAAGCAGCGCAGCGTGGGGGCCGAGGAGACACAACAAGCTCCAAAAGTCACATCCCCAGGCCGTTTGAAGAGCTTCAGTGATGACTGCTTACTGTAGAGTGAAGTGGGCTCTAGTCATGAGCCATGGAGAACCAGGAGTCCCCAAACCTCTTCATGTGATTAGAGCGGCACAACCTGCAGGGCCTTTCTTTCCTTTCACAACTCAAGGACTAATCTATTTTTAAAAAAGTGATTAGTTTAGGTTTTTCTAACATAAATAGTGGTGTTTTGGGAACTGTAACAACCTGCACTTTTGATTTAAGGTGCAGAAAACATCATTTAACAATTTCCGCCAGGCATTTTGTTTTGGAAAGAAACACCCACATGTTTATTTTCACAACACCTTGTCAACTATAAAAGCCTGATTATTACTCTTAGGAGCTGAACACACTGTTCTACCTGTTGAGTAGGTTTACCACAGATTTGGCAGTCAATAGGCAGGTGTGGTGACAAAAGACACATAAATTAAAACAAGAATTGCAATACCACACATATCATAACAGATTTCATAAAATGTGAAATATGTTAAAAACAAGGATAACAATCCATAAAACAGACTAGACTTCTTGACAGTTGATCAGCCACACACTTGATTGCCATTTTACCATTCAGCAACACACCAAGACATTTTAAAATCACTGTCAGCTTCTCACCTGCGCCCACTATATAGGTGTTAGATTACCTGTCGTCCTCTTAGTGAAGCGGGAGGGAGAAATCAAATGGCACAATGTTCCCTTGGACTCAATGATGAACAGATTATATTTTGGTCATCAAAGTTCAAGGTCATTGCGATCTTTGAGTATTTTGGCCATAACTCAATGGTAAACAGCAGTGGCATCATTAGGCCTATTTGAGGTGTGCTGGACCCCCCCTCCCCCAAAAAATATTCTTAAGCCTCCCTAAATAATTTGATGTTGGTTTATTAATTTATTCATTCATTTATTACAAAAAGTGCCGACAAAGTCAATATAAAGTGGCCAGAATATCCATCCATCCATTATCTACCGCTTATCCTCATAGGGTCGCGGGGGGGCTGGAGCCTATCCCAGCTGTCTTAGGGCGGAAGGCAGGGTACACCCTGGACAAGTCGCCACCTCATCGCAGGGCACATAGAGACAGACAACCACTCACACTCACATTCACACCTACGGTCAATTTAAATTAGCCAATTAACCTAATCGCCATGCATGTTTTTGGATGGTGGGAGGAAGCCGGAGTACCAGAGAGAACCCACACAGACATGAGGAGAACATGCAAACTCCACACAGAAAGAAGAAAATAATAAAAAATATAAATATATATATTTTTATTATATATTATATATTTTATTATATATAAATATATAATAAAAATAAAATAATAATAAATACATTTAAATAAATAAAATTAAGTTTAATAAATAATCATATAACCTTGCATTATTCATAAATCACTTAAATATGCCCCCCGTTGTTGAAAAACGTGCACTAAAGTGCCCTCTTGTGAGGCAAAAACCTGTCTTTGCATGCCACTGTATGTATAAAAAAATATATATGAGGCTAAATTAGCCTCACCTCAGGTCTAAGCCCCACCCCCAGTCCTCAAAACCCTGATAAATGGGATAATACGTTGCATTTTTAACAGACATGGATGTAAACCTGACTTGTTGGCAGAGGCATATGACTGAAAAAAAGAACTCTGTTTAGTTATTAAAAAGTCTTTCAAAAGGAAAATCCTCAAGTACGTGTGGGCAACCTGAATAGTATTTTCAGGAAGTACAGAACTAGAATAGAGAAGACATCACTTCATAATTTTATAGTAGATGCAAGCAAAGTTGTCTTTAAGGCAGTGTGGGATGTGTTATCAACAAATGCCAAAAGACGAGAGAGAACTGGAAACACTGTCAACCTGATGCTACAAAGACTGAATGCACCTTGAGCCAAAGACAAAGACAAGTGGTGAAAAGGAAGGTCAGGAGGATTTGTCTTTACCATTTATGAGCCTCCTTTTATTGCCTGATTCAAACATATGAAGTCACAGGGCAGCTTTTCAAACTGCTAAGCTGCAATATCAAAAAAGGAATTATCATCAAAATGAACTACAAATACACAGCTTGTGTCTCTGCCACATGTTTTTCTTACTAAGAGGTCAACCCACATGCAGTCCTCTGCACTTTGCATCTCATTTGTTGACATGGCAGGTCCGGCATGCTGCCTATTGATGAGCAACCTGCAAACAACACCCTCTTTTGTTTGGAAAAGTAGGCCAGGACGGTGGGTGAACCCCGGCTCAGAGCACAGCGACAATAAAATCACATTCAGCAAGAGGAGATCCGGCGGGCTGAGAGACACAGACCATAACTGTATGATAGTGTGTGAAACAGAGAGCAGCAGAGGAAGTTACTTTGCTCTGTGGCACCAAAGAGTAAATAGTGCGATGAGATTATAGGCGGCTAATAAGGATTCACAGTGTGCCCAAAGGTTTGCCTGAATCAAGACATGAAATTCCACATAGAGGACAATGGTGATGATGAGTTTGCCGATCATCTAATGTTTTGCTAAAGTTGAAATTTGAATTTTTTTTGTTACTACACAGAACCATCTGATGCCATCAATGGAATGTGTTTGGGAATAAATGGCAGGCACTACTCGGCATACTCATGATTAAACGAATCTGTCAGTCAACTCTTGCCAAAAACAACGGACGCATCTTTTCCATGGAGGAAATCCTTCAGCTGTGACAAACTTAAAAAGCACATTAGTCAGTAGTTACACCTCGCTCCTCAGCTGCTCATTTATCTTGACGAGATGACCAGCTGCAGTGACACATCCCACATAAATCCATCATACTGTAGAGTTAGGTGCTGTCCCGTGTGGAGCTGAGACTGTGGTTGGATTCAGTATTATAAACACTAATAAACACAGGTACTACATATCCCTACACATGTAATCCCTTCCTTCAGGATAAAGGTTTATCTTATCTATCATGGGAGCTTTATTTATCTTCTGTCTGAATTGTTGGTTTCAGTTGGAATTGCACTTTGGGTGCTGCAAAAGTCTCAAACGTGTCAAAAGTAGGAGTACGCAAGACATTATTATTGCAAGAATGCACGATAACCTCTGCTGGATGACCTCAAAAAGCAGCTGTTGACCACTATGAAGCCAGATTTTAATGAATTGTGGTTGAGATTTAGTTGTTTGTTCTCATGACTTCAACTTGTCCCTTGAAGATTTGTTTTGATGTCATAAATAAATGCAGTGAGACGGCTGTAAGCAGTAGATTACTACTCTATATCACTTTCATAAATAGTTGGCATCCTGTGCATTAAGTTATATTTACATTACAATAAGCTGTTCGCTCATGTCCCATGTTCACAGCGTTCAGTGTAGTGGTGTTGTTGTTGTCTGAAACTAAGCAAGTGTTTTTGTTTGATTCTCAACATCAGACATTTATATTTATTAAATGTATTTATATGTGTAACAAGTGACATTTTAATGAAGGGTTGTGAGCTAGTCTAGACTGCAGACTGTGGTATGCTTTAGTTGATCACTGTTTTAAGTGCAGCATTTCTAACCCTCCTCTGGCCGGCGAGCCTCTCGATCCCACAGGTTAATATTTAATGAAATCACGAAACGGACACATTCCAGGACATCCAGGCCAGCGCTCCCTTGAGAATCTGTGCTTCCTCTGATTTTCACGGTGAACAAATGCATATTTGTCCAGGAGTTTCCAGGGGGAACAATGATATCAGCGCACCCACAGTGCACAGGGATTTCCTGTTACACCCAAAAGGACCCTCATCTCTGTAATCTGAAACACACATCACCTAACGGTGTGTTTGTACCTTTACTTGTGAATGTGTCAGCATTCAAGTGTGGCTATACAGTATGTATCTACAGTATACAGTGTATGACTTCATGTATGTATAGATGAGTGCAGGTTTGTGTTCTATGTGAGTGTTAGAAGGAAACACCCACATTTCCCTTTACTCTCCATCTCAGCAGGAATTTTTTACATTCCAACAATCATTTACTTTCTGATTTGCTTGAGAACCTGAAGAAGAAGAAGAAGAAGAAGAAGAAGAAGAAGAAGAAGAAGAAGAAGAAGAAGAAGAAGAAGAAGAAAAGGTTCTGTCCGGGTACTCTGGCTTCCTCTCACCATCCAAAAACATGCATAGGGATTAGGTTAATTGGCTAATTTAAATTGATCGTAGGTGTGAATGTGAGTGTGAGTGATTGTCTGTCTCTATGTGTCCTGTGATGAACTGGAGACTTGTCCAGGGTGAACCCTGCCTCTCGCCCTAAGACAGCTGGGATAGGCGAAGAAGGAGTGTTTGTCAGCTTTTATGTGAGGGAGCCGGTTTGTCTGACAGAACAGCAAAGGTCCCAGATACAGATAAAAGCAGTGCTTGAGTGATGATCTGTGTATAAATACATGTGTCTATATACTCATGTGGTATAGAGTATGTGTTCTGTGTTATATTTATCTTTACATGTGTACTGTTTGCATGAGGTTGTCTGTCTAATGTAAATTTGGCTGTGATGCTGTGCTGCATATTTTTATCTCTGCTGGTTCAGGCAGCTCTTCTGGCTCGATACATGGACTGTTTAGGAAAGCCAGAGGTCACTGACTGTCACATGTTTGAGCTCACCTGGAGTGATAACCTGGAGTTGTTTTCCATCAACATCTTAAATGTTTTTTTGGTTTTTTTTTGTGGCTGGAGTCGGTCGGATGAGCCAGCCTGGCGCCTGGTGTATCCAGCTGCCTTTTTCTTTCTAATGCCGCCGTCTCTGCATGTGACTCATTTAAATTCTTTCCAGTAATAATGAATATTGCTTTCTGGCACAGAGCTGCTGGTAAAGAATTTAGGCCTTTAAACAAAGAAAATGACCCCAGCTGAATCAAACCAAGGCCTCTTATGCACGCAGAGAGATAACATTAACATAGAGTCAAATACCCCTGACCTCAGTTTAAAAAGCTGCAGGAGAAACAATGCAACTGTGATAAATAAAAGGAAATAAAGTGCAGGCCTTGGCAAAAGGTGATAACATGGTGAATAACATGCACAGGCCTGTGATAATTCCAATGGTATGTGAGGAAGAGGAACAGCCACATTCAGTTTCACCTTTCCATCTTTCTGGCAAGTTATCAAGCAATAACTAAAACTGTAAACCTGTCGAGCTGAGTCTCTTCATTAGGGCCAACATTACTGTCCTCACCATAACTGTTCACTGTCAGTAATGCAGAGAAGCCTCACCCTTCATCACCCCAAGGCTAGGTAACCTGAGAAAAGAGGACGCTCATCTTTCGTGAAGCAGACAAATACTCAATGTGATGAAAAGAACAGTGACAGTGAGAAAAATCCACAAGGTCTTAAAAGAATGCCAGTACACCCCTTTTAAAATGTTTACTTTTTTCATATTTTCTCATTATATAACAAAAAGCTCAGCAGTGTCACAGAAGACTCTCTGGGCCAGATTTTTGTTAAAGAAGGTACGTATTGTAGCCAAAGTTAAAATATGATTGCCATTGATATGAGTGCCACTGACGTATTTTGCCGTCAAAGTGGTTTTTCGGCAGTGGGTGGCCGATTGCGGTCTCCTGCAGCCTGTGAGTAATTTTGGAGCTTCTAGGAGATGTAGTCGTAGACTAAAGAGACGGTATATGGCACAGAGATCAAAACAGGAAGTGGAGACGATTGATATTAGAGAGCAAAACAAACAGAATCTGGACAAAAAGTGGTGATTTTGGTGAAAGTGTCCTCTACCCTACCTCTGATAAAACAAGAATGGAACAAGGTAAAAACAAACATTTTTTTCATGATGAAACAGAGAGTTTCTCCTTTCAATGTCTTCAGAGACATAGGACAAAATATTCGGTTTTATAATAGAGCTGCTGCTCAATGAGCTTAAAAAAACAGTTAATGAAATCCATAATTTCAATTTCTGCAGGCAGTGCAGGAAGCAGGAAATGGTGATTATCACGATTAGAGAGCAAAACAGAATCTGGACAAAAAGTGGTGATTTTTGGTGAAAGTGTCCTCTACTCTACCTCTGATAAAACAAGAATGGAACAAGGTAAAAACAAACATGACACAAACACACAAAACAACAACACATTTTTCATGATGAACTAGAGAGTCTCTTCTTTCATTTGATCTATTCAGTGTTTTCAGAGTCATAGAACAAAATATTCTGTGGGTCTTCAATTATGACTCAGAATGGGCAAAAACGCTGGAACAAGGCACTTCCTGTTTCATAAAACAGCTGGCACTCAATGAGTTAATGAAATCCAGACACTGGTCTGACAACACGATAAGAGCATTTTGTGCAGTGTGAGTATTTTATATTTTAAGTCTTAAAATGAAAGTTATAATTTGAAAAGTGTGACACCTTAGTAAAACTTTAAGTAATATGACTGTTCAGCAACAGTCAGATATTCAGTATCAGTTAGCTGAACCCTAGAAATGCAAAACAAGTTTTCGGGTCATTTTAACTAGATCTTTCTTTTATTGTCAACATCCTCCAGACACCTTCATACAGCACACAAAGAAGGTGCTCTACCATTGCATTGCTTTAAGTAAAACCCTAGCCAAACCTACTTAAATAAAAGTTAATGGACATACTTCAATAGTAACAGTGCACACAGCTCTTCCCAGACTCCAAATAGAAGTCTCCCACTGTCTCTGAACCTCTCTTCCTGCACAGCCTTCAGATGGCGGTGGATAGATGGAGGAGGAGGATGGCAGTTTTGGAGTGAGGAATGTCCTGACAGGCCCTGACATACTGAGGCACTGTCACATTTGTTCTAGGCAATGGAAAAAATTTCAACAACAAGCTCAAAAGCCCCTCAAACCATTTTCCAAAACAGCTCAGATCCATCTCGCAATGCGTCAGTGTCACCCATCGCTTTAGGGATAGGACCGTCCTCAAATGCTTTGGTACATTTGTAATACATCATCAATAATTCAATATTTAAGTACTAAACAAAGATGCATGCATTTTACAAGAGGGGTTACAGGTAGCAGAGTAGGTGAAAGCAACACCATGTGATGCAGGTAGTTGGTTCACTTGCTAAACTAAAAAAAAAAACAGAGTGAGAATCAAAGCAGTGATCAGTAGGATGGACAGGTATGTCGTTGACCTCAATTACCAAGATGAGCATAATTTTATTATTGTCGGGAATCAGGAAATAGCACCAGAATGACAGCTCTTGATATCTGCTAATTTGCATCTTCATCACTTCTTCTTGTGTGAACCTAAAAGATAAATATTTCTATTGCAGTTCAATGGGTTCTTACAAAAAAGACCTTTGCACACCAATAGTTTTCCATATTCTTTTTCCAATCTGTCAACTGATAAAACTGGTTTGTGCAGAAACCTTGCGCACTAAGTCACTGATGCACTGGACAGAAACAATCATGTATCAGTCTCCTTGCTAACAGGTTACCTCTGTGATCACCACTCCTCTCTGTGACATCATTTCATTTTGTGTGTTTGTCACACAGGAAGTGAACATGATGCTGCAGTTTTAGTGAGTGGTCAATGGTTGTTGTGTAGGTAGCCCAACTAAACCAGAACTAATTCACATATGACCATCAGTGTGTCACATTGATGAGCCATCAACCTCAGTCCTGACTGAGGGTTCAATACATTCTGCTGCAGTGGTTGAAGAAGGAACTTTCCCCTAAATCAAAGACTGTGAGGTTTAGCACATTTTCACAATCTGGCTGACTGGAGGGTTTTTTTTTTTTGGGCCCAAGGCCTTTGTCCCTGAGATTTTGGTATGTTTGTTGAAGCTGTGGGTGAACTTGGGTGCAGCCCAGGAAAGCCTCTGATCCATCTCAAAACATCACCATCATTAGGGTTTACTTCCAGTGAGGTCTGGAGTCAACTAGTTTGATTTGTATTGTCATCTGTCATTCTGTACAGTACCAATACAGAAATATAGTATATGACTACCATCTTTGATACTTTGAATATTTATCGTTATTCTGTGGGTAGATTTGCTGTGTTTGACTTGTGAACTGGAGGTGCAGTGTCTCAGTGCATGTTTTCATACCAGTCATAGAAATACTACATCACTTGCCCTGCAAATGCAAAAACATGCATGTTCAGTGTATCTGTGGTTTGCAGAAATACACATATACAATACACAAGCAGAACATTGAAAGGCGACTAGGCTGAAGCATTGTCAAATCAGATGTGGATTAAGGCCTTACTTCTCTCTAAAGCCATTCACACTGACAACATGTACATTGTGTTGTGTGGAGCGGTGAATGAAACCATTGACCAAACTGACCAGTCAGCATTGTGCCTTTGATCACACAAGACAGAACTATCGCCAGGAAAGCATTTGAATAGCTTTTTGATCTCGTTTCATAATGCCACCCTTACTTCCCATAGAATTGCCTCTTTGTGTCGTCATGCGTCAGGTTCAGAACATAAAAATGGAAAATATGACCTCAAGCTGAGCAGGAGAAGTGTGTGCACCTGTCACTGCTGTCTCTCCTTTGCTGAAATGTAAACACCCAGAGGAACAGTGCGTTGCACAGGTTATTATGCTCGTAGTCAATAAAACTACAAAGTCATTAATGCAGCATGTATCTCTAAGAGAAAACAGCAACAGCATTGTTTGCGCAGCACCCCCTCTAATCTTTTGGTAACACCCTGTCATCCCAGCCCTGATAGAAATTTCACGCCTCGTGCCAGAGGGATGTAATTTCCTCTCATGGATGGCAGACAAAGAATTACTCTCTTAAGTGATGAACATTAGCTCCAGCCAGGTGTGAGACACTGATGTTTTTCTACCCCTGTTGAAAGTAATTTTGGATCACGTGAACCTGAGCGATGACGGCACTGGAAGGTATGTGGTGCAGCTGCTGGGTCATGCACAATACCACACTGGTACAATGTTTGTAGTGTTGAGTCAGCCAGAGCTGACAGACCTGCTGAAAACTGCCAATCTTTTAAGGATGGAGACAAAAGCTTTGTGGTTTCTGGAAAGAGTATCCACCTTCTCTCTAGTAAACCTGAGATATTGATAATTTGGTGTGATAAGATGCTAACCATGGGTGGTACAGTGGTTAGCACTGTCGCCTCACAGCAAGAAGGTACCGGGTTTGATTCCCGGCCTGTGGTCTTTCTGTGTGGAGTGTATATATATATATATATATATATACGTATATACGTATATATATATATATATATATATACGTATATATATATATACGTATATATATAGATCCTGCATTAAAACGTGTGTAGCTCTGTTAGAGAGATCTTAGGACCTTCTGTAGCATCTTGATGCGATCGAGTCTTATCAGATAAGCTCATCAACTCTGATCCAACATGTTTTCTCATAGAGAAGCCATCATCAAACATGGAAGTCAGACTTCATGTCCAGACAGCAGTGGCACACCCAAACTTTTGTGCAAAATAAAGCCAAAGGTGAAGTGTTTTTTGACATCACTCAGTGGTGCAGCTGCAAATTTTCACAACACCAGGGATTTAAAATGGTGCCAAGTCCCTTCAATCTTTTTCCATATCACTTGTTTACTCTGCTGTTTCCAGAAGATTCACAGAACAAGCTCACTGCCTTGAGCCGGTCTGTCTACACATTACAACAATTACAACAATTGTCATGTATTCACACAAGGTATTTTTACTAAAATTCATTGATATACACAAAATGTGATGAGAAGACTCTGACTTTTTCAGATATGAATATCTGCTCATCTGAAAAATGTTTTTAAAGTATTTATATCATAAATATTGTATTTGACAGCAAGCCTCCAAAAGGAAAAGAGGCAGGAAAAAACACCAAGAGGCCGATTTGCACAGGACTAATGTAAACATTTGGCTTCTGTATTTGGCTAAATATTTACGTAAATAAATTTTTACGTGACAAAGTTTTGCATGAGATTAAGATCAAAGACAACCTCAAAGTCACACAAAGCTACAAATTTTCTGTAAAAGTTTAGAATAAACTGCATTCAGTTGTAAATCGTCAGAATCATGCCAGAAGAGATGAGGTGTTTACTTTTAAATAAAATGTTGCATGAAATGTTTAACCTGACTTTTCAGAATGAAACAGATCACACAAAACATCAAAACATCAACTTTTTGCTCCTTGATGTAAGAATTAATTATCATTATTATTACTTATTGGCTTATTGTGAGTTTAATAATGTCATGTTCAGATCACTGCAACTACAATTAGATGTGATAAAATTATTAAAGTATTATAATATCCAGAAGAGTCATTTTACCTTGGATGTTTGATTTGCTTGTGACTGTATCAACAAACTGCAAATGCAAAGGGACACATGGGCTGACCAGAGGGGGAAAAAACATTAAAAATAATTACAAAGAAAAAAATGATCACAAAAATCAAATCTTTGATGTGAATAAAGATTGTGTGAGCTGCATCGCTTAGGAGGTTCCCGCTTCTTCCAACCATGCAGCCTTACTCATGCTTTCAACCACCACACACAAATGTGGGCTGGGTTTGACACACCCAGCTCCTCCATGAGGATCAGCACATCCTCAGCAAGACACACACACACATACACACACACACACTGCCCAGCCCACATATTCCAAACCACAGCAGCTCTGACTGGAAGCTCTGAATAACTGTTTAAAGATGTCTGCTTTTTCCTTTATTTTCTTTTTTTATAGCCCTGTGTGCTCCATCACACTCCATCAGGCAGAGGAATGTGAGGGCTTGGCTTTCAATTGGCAAAAACAAGATTTGTGAAACTATGCAACTGACGGATTATAGCAAACACATCAGAATAATTTTCCTGACGGATTTCTTGCCATTTGTTTACTTCAGATGCAACAGCCGTAACAGAAAATATACTGCTTATCCTGTTCAGCATCATGGAGGGCTGGAGCCCATCTAAGGATGCCTGGACTGCATGGAAGACCTCACGGATAGATATAGATCCGATGGCCCTGAGGTCCAGAAAATATGACATTTCACCAAACACTACAAATTTTCATGAAACCTAACATCACTAACCCTTTAACAGCAGAAATTTAGAAGTTAGACCTATCATTCTACACCCATAGGCTGCAAGGATAACGCTGCAGATAACCTTTTAAATACTGCAGACTGCAGGGACTGAATGAGGTTTTCTGTTGCCTTTGTGAGCCATATGAACCTAAACACAATCAAAGCATTGAGTTACTAAGAGTCTGTGTTGCTGTTGTGACAAACATTGCTGCTATGGTGTTAAAAAAGAACAAAGGGACTTCAAGGACTAGAAATGCCTCAGTGGGTCAATAAATTTGCAGATAAACAATCACAAATGCTGAATGTGCCATCTTCTCTGTTGCATTCATGAACAACATCACTCTTGTGCAACTTGATAGAAATGCAACCTTGACAAATGTAAGTTTGATTACTGCTGCAGATAACAAATGAACAGCAGAGCATCTTGCTTGGTCAACAATGCTGCAGATAAACCTTTAAAGAGCATTCTTTATTGAGTGTGTAAAGATCCCAGCAAGCCCACAGTGTGCTGAAGTGTGCTCATTCCTGAGGTACTTCCACACCTGACACACACATGGAGGGTGTGGCTTGCTGACACACACACACACACGCACACACACACACACACGCACACACACACACACAAACACACACACAGAGTGCCTCCCTGGTAGTTTTCCACAGAAATCTAAGGTCTTGGATGTGAATGATGCTTTCACACAAAACGGCCACAGCTGGCCGGCTTTCAAGACAACACAAAGCTGTCTTTTAACACGCCGGGGGAAATCTCTGCTCTTAACGATGCTACTTGCAGGACTTCCCCCTCAAGACAGAGCATGAACAGAGCAGAACTCTCGCAAATACTGCTTTGCATTGTCTGTAGCTGCCTGCACACTCTCCCACTGTACCTCACTGCTTTTAATGGGAGATGTTTGCTTTGATACCCATCCAGTCAATGCATGTGTGTTTCGGAGGCACTGATCCAAAGACACACTTCACAGAGATTTCAATACATTCATGGTATGGTAAGAGGTCCGACTTTGAAAACTCTTCACAGTTTGTGGATGTGGGGGAAAAAATGCTTGTGAAAATAAACAGAAAGCCCTGAATCTGTGATTACTTTTCATTACTTCAGCAGCACCCAAATTTATTTGATACACCTCACTCACGACTTCATTCAAATACCACACTTCACATCAAGAGAAAAACACTGACTTGACACAGCAGCAGTCTGAAAATAAATTATGAAAATTAATAGGGATTTCATAAGTGAAATTTGTTGTGTTGTCCCAAATTGTGCCATATTTTGTTGCATTGAACAAGATGGGAAATATGACTTATCAACATGTTCTTAAGATAAGACAAGATAAGATAATCTTTTATTCATCCCACAGACAGGGAAATTTGCATCGTTACAGCAGCAGAGTGGAGAGTGCAACATTACAAGAACAAAACAACCAAGTGGAAAAAGCTAAGGCATCATATGTACAATATAAGTAGAATAAGTAGTCAAAAATTGCTGAACACAGCAATTGCACATTACATTTTGTGTATTATGAGATAGTTGCAGCATGTTCTCAACACATAAGTATGAGTAATGATATTGCACGAGACTTAATATATGGCTCATATATTGCACATGCCATGGATGCTTGTTTCCAATTCATAAAATACAGCAGCTTGGTCAAACCATGACACTCTGCATACACTACAGTCACATCAGCATCATAATCAACTGACGACAGAATTCTGCATATATTTCAGGTTTTGTACAGTTTTGTACAGTTTGTGGATATGGAAAAATAATACAATGAGGTCCTAAAGGGTCAAATGAATGAAAGGCATTTAAACGTTAAACTTTAGCACCGGGATTAATTCACCTCTGACTTTTAAATGGCCTGGCCAGTTTCCCTGGTGTCATGATAAGGAAGTATCTGGTTCCCATTCAATCAAAATGATATGATGTCCAGAGGATTCTCCTTGTGGAGTGGTTGCTATGCAGCGAACAGACGGTCGCCATGTTGGGAAGCAACCACAGGACCAGTCAAACAAACATCCCTTCTCTGAGTCACCTTCCCCCTCCTTTCACCAGTCCAAGGGTTTCCCTTGCTAAAATCAGCTTGACTCGCTGTTGGTCCGTAATTGTGCTTGATTTCTCACTCGCTCACTCTCAGTTCCCCTCTTTTCCTCCTTTCTCTAATTTTCTCTCACTTTCCCTCCCTTCAACCACACCATCTATCCCCAGACACTGCCCACTCTGTTGCCTTCACTCTGCCTCTTCCTGCTTTTGACAAATCAGCTCCTGGATGATATTTTTAGGGGTTCGCCCACCACCTCCCCCTTTTCTTTCCACCTTGTTCCACAAACAAGCACTCCACTCCACTTCTGCAGGAGGAAAACTCAATTCGCTCACTCATTACAGCCTCATCTGGCATGCACAGCTCAGCCTTCTGCATCAACAGATGACAGGGCGAAGACCAGATCAGAGCAGTGTGGCACCTCGTTTAAAGAGAATCCGTCGCTGTCGGGATTGAATTCGCATTTTACTTTTAGGATGGTGTCAGTATTTCTAGGGTTGCGGTATATCCAGTGCATATCCAAGGCAAGACTTCCTCTTCCATATGTCGATCATTGTTCACAGTCTGATGAGCAACTTGAGGCTTCCAATATCTACAACTGGATGGTTTCATACATTCACATGCAGATATCTGTTTATCCAAATTAATAAAAAGCTAAATCGTTGTCAGACCATAGCAGTTTTTTACTTCCCTCTGAAAGCTGATGAACTAAATAAAGAAAACGAGAAAGCCTGAATATGGCTTTATTTATCCTCTGTGTGAAATACTCAGTTTTAGTGCATTTCAATTGAATGAAAACAAATTCTGTCTGTCTGCGTGTTTCCCTTCTATCATCCATGATATGGCATGAACACACAGCCTTGAAAAATGTCAGATGGCTGCTGGATGTTCATTATGTATTGGTTACATCCAGAGTTAGCCTCAGTCAAAGGTCATGAGTTCAGCTTTTTTGCACACTGCCAGCGTTCCACCTCGCTGTTATGAAGCCTTTATGTTTGAGGGCGTGGCTCTGGCCTTCTGGGTCTCATTGTATGCAGACAAGGAACGTTCTTGGAAAAAAAGGAGTGAGAGAGCAGCAGATATCAGACCACATGCTTCCTCTGTTTAGGAACGCAACCTGCAGCGCTGGTGGGAGGATGGGCTTGGCTCACAGTTCAAAGGCCAAACCCGGTGAGTCTTCACTGGAGGAAAACAAGGAGGATAGGGAGGCATTGCTGCAGAACAGCAGTCGGTCAGGGGCGTGCAAGGTGTCTGGAGAAATGAAACACACACTCTAACAAAGTATGGAAGTCCATTAATGCTAAGAGTTTGCATGTTCTACTGGTGGTAGCGTGGGTTCTCTCCGGGTGGCCTGGTGTGAAAGTGAGTGTGAATGATTGTCTGTCTATGTTAGTCCTGTGATGGTCTGCTGATTTGTCCAGGGTGAACTCCACCTTAAACCAGTGTCAGCTAGGATTGACACCAGAACCCCAGAGACCTCATGACATACATTAATACTTGACGTACATTCACTCATTCATTCAATTCATTCATTCACTCTCTCTCCCTGCTCCTAGCTAACTGCCCACCAGGTTCTGCCATGGTCTCCTTGAGCCAGTCATATTTTTGCTAACTGTTCTCCTCTCTGCTGTGTCAGTTTTCATTACAGCACTAACTAAAGTCGACCCTCCTTTGCACCATCTCCTCCTTCATCACAGCACCCAGTGCAGCAACATCCCATCATCAGATCTTCACAACTCTCTTCACGCCACCACTACCAGTATCTAGACCCTGGGAAATCAGTCCTAATCAGCTTCAGCATCTCTAATCCCCTTCACATCACAGTGTGCTCTAATCACCAAAGACTATCAAAGAGTACCTTTCATATCATGTGAACTATATAGTAAATGGTTGTTCATGGTAAATTGAGTCTGTCCTAATTAAACTAGTTTGACAATGACACTTTCAGAGTTAATTCTTTTCGTAACAAGAATGGATCTGCATGTTGAACTCACACAGTAAACCCCTCAATCATCGTGGTCCTCATGAGAAAGTTTCCATTCTGCAACTCAGCCATTCTACTTTTAGGAATACTCTGTATATATTTTTTATTTGAGAAATTTATAAATCTCCACATCTCCACAATCACCAACATTACAACCAGTCAAAAAGTCAGTGTCACAGCAGGCCATCAGGAACTCCTCCTAGAAAGATTATTTTTCACTGTAACGTGCTGCTTTGTTATGTCTGCAAAGTTGTTTCACTGGAAAAGTAGGAAGGAATGATGAAGTGTTTGAGTTTTTTAAATGGAGAAAACAATGCCTTAGGATATGGGTAATTTGGCAGTACTCACAAGTTAGTGGAGAAGTGCTGACAAACAGAATGAAGAGCTAAAGGAAAGGAGTGATTTTTTTCTTAAGTTGGGTATAGCAGACAGGGTGCGGTTATTTACATGTAGAGCACAACCGTTATTTGATATTTAGACGATTGTGAAATGAATACATCGGTAATTACTGTTATGGGAAATTTATTCATAAAAACATGTTTTATTTCATCACTACCTAAAAATCACAACTTGAATATATAGACTCTGACATGAAACAGCTGGTTGATTGGACACATGGAACAAGACGAACTGGCACAGAACAGGAGAAGATGCAGACTATTTATACATGAGGTAAGGGGACACAGATGGAAACAATCAGAGGCAGGACAGACCATCAGCAGATGTAGCAGAGCAGGAGGCAGGAAGTGGAGTGGCTGGAAACAAGTGGGACAATTAATGCAAAACAAAAAAAAAAGAAATGACAAGGCAAATTACTGAACACAATTAAAAAACTTACCTGCCGTGACAACCAAATCTACCACTTTTTTTTTTTTTACCACACACAGCTGCTGGAAAAAGATCGTAATTAAATTAACGATAAGTACAAAATTTGGGCAACACGGTGGTGTAGTGGTTAGCACTGTCGCTTCACAGCAAGATGGTACAGGGTTCGAATCCCGGGCCCGGGGCTTTTCTGTGTGGAGTTTGCATGTTCTCCCCGTGTCTGCGTGGGTTCTCGCCGGGTACTCCGGCTTCCTCCCACCATCCAAAAACATGCATGGGGATTAGGTTAATTGGCTAATTTAAATTGACCGTACGCGTGAATGTGAGTGTGAGTGGTTGTCTGTCTCTATGTGCCCTGTGATGACAGCTGGGATAGGCTCCAGCCCCCCCGCGACCCTATGAGGATAAGCGGTAGAAAATGGATGGAAGTATAAAATTTAATGGCTAGTTACCAGCTAAATATATATGAAAAATATGGCTGTTGACGTTCTCTTATGTGACCCACCAGTGAGTTTGTTGTACTGTACTTATCTATCAGAAAGTAGATTGCATATTTCTACTCTATGTGCCTTCTCCTTTCCGAAAAGCAGCACCTTGCAGCGTCCTGTGTGTTTTCATGGCAGCCAGTCTCTGATGGACAGACAGCCTTTCGTCATGCAGGTCGTCCACGTTGCTGATGTTTTGGACTGTGGCTCAGTGTCCTACTGGAGCAGTGCAGAGCTACCTTACTGTCTAGCATCACTGACACCTGGAACCTGCCAAGCTGATTTCATTCAGCCATTTGTCCTGACATGAGTAGAGCCTTACTGCTATTAGTACATGCAGGCGGTGGAGCATGTTGTTTTATTGACACATTAGTCTCCCCTCAATTGTTCTCTGAAAGTTGGAATAAAAGTAGTCAAATTACTGTTTTTTCCTAACATGGCAACACAACACAATGAATGAATGAATGTATTCTTTCATTTTTTATTGTGTATCTACACAAACACCCACTGTAATTAAATGGACCCCAGTTGGTGAGTCATTATTCAAGAAGATTCTAACAAACAGATGTAAAATGGCAGCAAACTAAAACATTCAGCTCCTTTTATAGAAGCCATTCTTTATGTCTTCGTCATATGAAAAATTAAGTCCAGCAGACACACTGCACACAGACTCTGACATTCTACTTCAAACTGTGTGTGAGAAAGTGTTTATTTTGAGTGTCGACTATTTTTAGAGTACATGTCAGCACTTGTCTCAAATTAAGTTTCACTTTTAACCCAATAGGTCAAAACCAAGGGAGAAAAAATAAAATCTGGACTCCTCGTGGGATCAGGCGGAGCTGAGAGAACAAACATAATCTGTCATCTGGGCAGACAAGATACAAACACAGTGGCTCACATCCAGCAACTTTTAATACACTTCTAATAAAACGACCCAACCTGAACTTTTTATGTAAATTGATGATTTTCCTCGACATTTCAATCATTTTACAACAAAGGATAACTGTCCACACCCTGACGAAGGCGCAAGCCAACACACGTTGGTGTGTACTTACTTTTTCAAACCAACTTGAATGCCTGGACCTGGATTTTTTTATGCTTTTTGCCTGATCTTTCCATGTTTCTGTTGAGTACTGTTTCCTTCCTAGTGCACCTTTGGTTTGAGGGACACCATTAGCGCTTCAGTCATTTTTTATTTTCCAAAGATAACAACCCTTGAAGCATTTTCTCACAGCATTTTACAGTTTGAGCTTTTCATATTTTGTATATCCTTTGACTTTAAATTGTTAATGAATACCTATTCTGCAGTTTTTGTTTTCCAGAATGTGTTCTCGTCCTGTATCTACAACCTCTTTGGGAAATAGCAAAACTCTTCGTTTTCTCAAGGCACTTAAGGCCTGTGGGCATCAATCCTGTCATGTCTGGCTTAATCGCTCCCAATAGACAGATTATGAAGCTGTGCTGCTTGAAATCACAAGCAGAACTAGTTGTGATCGTACGGACTGAACATTTGAAATTCTAGTTACAAGACAAACTCTTTCAACACGATCCTGTTCTAGGTGTTACAGTTGTTATTTGGCAAAGAACATGGGACGGTTTCATTTGTGATTAGATGAGTGGTAGCTCTTGACACAGAACAGGTAACGCTGGAAAAAAGGTTCACAGCTCTTAAATACAGTCCATTTACATTTAACATGCTAATTCCAGTAGATAACTCTGCAGCACAAACTTCACCACTGTGACCTCTTAACATTCTGTTCCTCATGTTGGTTCAGTTTGAATGCTTTAAAACCAGTACTCTGGGTGGATCTTGTACATTGCATTGTCTAAGTTTGAAACACCTATCCATTGTCACAAAACATATGGTATGTTAAAAAAATAGCATTTCTTTGCCATCTTGACCTAATTAATTAAACCAATGCCAGTTTATGGCTCAGGGGCAGCAGTGGATCAGCGTCTCTTCTCTACACAGTGAAATAAAGAAATCATTTGCTTCACTTCAGTCGGGTCGTTCACTTTAAAACACGCTGCGCCTTCAATGAGGTCAGTCCTGAGGAATCTCACCTCTCTCTCTCTTACACACACACACACACACACACACATCTGTGCCAGGGATGTCAACATTGTGCCAGAGTGAGACAAGCCTTCCTCAACATTCCACTAAGGAAATGGTGTACAGCAGATAACAAGCAAATGGGAAGGGGGGCATGGTGTGTAGTTGATTGTGCACATCAGCCAGAAAATCTTGGACAAGCAACACAAGTGGCCAAGCTAAGGCTAATTAATAACGACCAGGAAGCTTGAGATTTGTTTTCTTTGTGCAGCTGAACATGAAATTAGAGGCGTTATCTCGGCCTTCAGGCCCCCGGTTGACATTTTTTAATTGATCCCTGTTGGAAAAGTCAGACCAGAGGTCAAGTGGTGGAACAACAGCTGTAGAGCTCCAGGTTTTGATGAAGGGCACTTGGATGAGTCACTCATTGAAATTTTTTTCAGCTGTTCAAATAGGCTGACCAATTGCAGCTTTGAAGGCGGGTTAATGGGGACATTATCTTCCCACTCAGCTGTACAGTTTGATGATCAATTTGAAGAAACAAACGTACATCAACACAGACCCAATTCTTACCAACTCAGACAAAGTTAGTCACTAACTGGTAAAGAAAATGGAAATTCTAGCAGCTAAATAGCCAGCTATTTTCTTCGGGAGCTGGTGGAGACCAAACCAGAGCCAAAAGGAAAATCAATATTGGACATTACACAGGTGGCCAGACACAAGACTACATGGAGGACGGAAGGAAGTTAACTGTTTGCTAACATGTTAACCATCCCTTTATAGGATGCCCTCTGCCCTCTAGTGGCTGGAACTATATA
Source organism: Synanceia verrucosa (assembly GCA_029721515.1). Lineage (NCBI taxonomy): Eukaryota > Metazoa > Chordata > Actinopteri > Perciformes > Synanceiidae > Synanceia > Synanceia verrucosa. The sequence goes on along the minus strand of CM056556.1, from coordinate 25,333,812 downwards.
AATGCTGCTTCAAATATACATACTCATCTTTTTAAGAAATAATATTCATAATTTGGTGTTGTCTTGTCTTATTAATGTCTCTCTAATGATAAAAACAGAAGTCCACAGAAGTTTGAACAGTGCAAAAAACACTGTGGTGATGCAATGAAGCGGATAGTCAAGAATGTATGGGTGGCTGAGACCCAGTAAAGACCCTCCATGTTTTACTGTCACTCTGTCTCTGTGTCATTTTCAAGCCTCATTGTTCTTCTCTTCACCCTGTCACCCCTCCATTTTCTATCCCTCCATCACACTTTCCCACTGTTTCTCTCTCGCGCACTCACTTTTTGTTTTCATACTTTCTCCTGTTTAAAAAAGAAAAAAAATCTCTCTCTCTCTCTTTACATGCCCCATTAGCGCTTAAACATCAGCGTGCCGTGGAGTAACTGCATAGAAGTGTCTATATAAAGCCTCCCTCACCCATCCATCACACCTATCCCCCCTCACCCTTCTTCCCACAATCCTCTCTGCCTCTCAGCCCAACCGACCGACGCAGAGTTTCCTGGCCTTGGTTCAGGAAATTGCCGCACCAAAGAAGGAGGAGGAAAAGGAGGAGGATGGAAACTTAGAGACGGCTGCTTTGCCTTGGATACAATAATAAAACACACACAAACATACACTCACGCACACATTCAGAGAGAGAGAGAGAGAGAGAGAGTTGATGTACACACTGCCTTCCTTTGTAATTAGCCAAACTGTCTGGACGTCTGTTATCAGGATATAGTGTGGGAAAATGAACAAGGGGAGACGAGTTCCTCCCTATTGTTTCTCTCCTTTCCTTTATCACTTCTCTTTTCTCTCTCAGCAAGTGGGGAGGCTGACAATTGGATCAGTGTCACAAGTGTTTATGAGAGGGTAAAAATCTATGAAAATCTAGATTTATGTTCTTGTATTAAAAATGTGTCTTTTTTCCCCAAACATGAGACTAACAGTAAATTGCTGTCATATTTATGTGACAATACATGACTAAAAGACTCATCTGTCCTCTTCTAGTAACTTTTCACATAGCCTGTAATGTAACTTTGGTTCTCTTTATTAACAGTCTCTCTTCTAATCGTCTCTCTTCCAAACCTGTCTTTCTCATGATCCTCAGTGGTGAAAGGAGAATTGTTTTTCCTCTGTGGTGTTCCTCAGGTCTAGTGACTCAGTCTTGCCTTTGAATAACAGAATTCCCTTCCTTTCTGCTTAACCAGCCAGCACAGTGTATGTTTTCTCAGTGTTTGTGCACATTAATTCCACATCCCTTCCTCAAAGAAAGAAACACAAAGAACAGTGAGGACTGCCGTTTTAAATACAGTTTTTTTTTTTTAATTGCGCCTTGGACATTAGATAAAAATATTCTTGTCATTTTCTTATAAACAGCAGCCATCAACATTTGTCGGCCATCATTGCGCACCTCTCTGATGCCAACTGGGCTTCCTCACGCTCCATGCCAGGAAACCACGAGGCCTTGGTCCACATTTTAAAACATACTAAAAACTCACACACACACAGACTCAGGGACAACCAATGTGAAGCAACTCTGTAGGCTATAAGAGCACGAATACACACTTTCTCTCTGATACACACACAAAACTGTAGCCAAAAACACACAAAACTATATACATAAACACAAACAGAAAGTTTTCTTATCCACTCTAAAAACCACACACACATATTCACTAGCTCATATACACACATACTGACACAATCACTGTAAAACCACAATGCAGAGAGCCAGAATACTCTGCAGATGACGTACATCCTGCCTGGCCACAAATACCTCTCCAAGCTCCTTTTCTGTCAACACTGGTGTCTCCCTTTTTCCTCTCGTTGTAACTTGTTGGCAGCAGGTTGCTATGACAACACTAGGTTGCCATGCCTACAGTGGTGAGGCGGTTACATAACCCCCGGTTGTGGGTTTGGATACTGTACTGGGCTCTGAGACAACATGGCTGACTCAGGCCAGATGGGATGATCCAAAATAAGACATCAGAGGAAAAGAAGGTTCCACACAAAGAGAGTAAATGACAGGCTTCTTCATAGTTTACAGGCCCAAATGGTATTTTTATCGCTGCATGATTCCAAAATGAGAAATATATTTGTTGGAAAAATGGTGAACAGTTGTAAACCACAGAGAGATGAGACTACATAGACTTCCAGAGGTTCTGCAGGGGATTATAGAGACTCTCTAAAAGCACACACAGTGGATCTCTGGTCTGGTCTGTCTGCAGTGACCAATTGAATTTGCTGAATAAATGAATCCAAACCACGATTTTCTAGTCTTCTGTCCAGCCTGAGTGTCAGTGATCTCCTGCAGCCAATACAGGCCTATAAGAGTGAGGAATCAGCAAGCAGTGATGGTACAAAACCGTCAGTAAAAGTAGAAAGTATTCAGAAAGTATTCACAGCACTTCCATGCCATGAAGCTCAACATTGAGCGCAGGTGCTTCCTGTTTCCACTGATCATCCTTGAGATGCTCCTACAGCTAAACTGGAGTCCACCTGTGGTAAATTTAGTTGATTGGACATGATTTGGAAAGGCACACACCTGTTTATATACTATACCACACTTGACAGTACAAACAAGCATGAAGTCAAAGGAATTGTCTGTAGACTTCAGAGACAGTCTCAGGACACAAATATGAGGAATGGTACAGAAAAATGTCCGCTGCTTTGAAGGTCCCATTGAGCCCAGTGGCCTCCATCATCTGTAAATGGAAGAAGAACCACCAGAACTCTTCCGAGAGCTCGTCACTGAGTGAGTGATCGGGGAGAAGAGCATCAGCGCTACATAACCTTCCAGGACAACTCTGCAACAATCCACCAATCAGGCCTTTATGTTAGAGTGGCCAGAAGGAAGACACTCCTTAGTAAAAAGCACATGGCAGCCCACCTGGAGTTTGACAAAATGCACCAGAAGGACTCTCAGACCACGAGAAACAAAATTCTCTGGTCTGATGAGACAAAGATTGAACGCTTTGGTGTGAATGCCAGACGTTTGGAGGAAACCAGGCAGTGCTCATCACCAGACCAACACCATCCCTACAGTGAAGCATGGTGGAGGCAGCATCATGCTGAGGGAACTGGGAGACTAGTCAGGATAGAGGGAAAGATGAACACAGCAATGTCCAGAGACATCCTGGATGAAAATCTGCTCCAGAGCTCTGGACCTCAGACTGGAGCGACGGTTCATCTTTCAGCAGGATAACGACCCTCAGCACACAGCCAAGATATCAAAGGAGTAGCTTCAGGACAGCTCTGTGGATGAGCTTGAGTGGAATCCCATTGAACACCTCTGGAGAGATCTGAAAATGGCTGTGCACCAACGCTTCCCATTCAACCTGATGGAGCTTGAGAGGTGCTGCAAAGAGGAATGGGTGAAACACACAAAGATAGGTGAGCCAAGCTGGAGGCATCATATTCAAAAAGACTGCAGGCTGTAATTACTGTCAAAGGTGCATCAACAAAGTATTGAGTAAATGCTGTGAATACTTATGTACATGTGATTTCTTATATTTTATTTTTAATAAATTTGCTAACATTTCAGACATTTTTCTGGTTGTCGTAATGGGGTGTTGTGTGTAGAGTTTGCTGAGTTGAGGGGGAAAATAATGTATTCCATTTTGGAATAAGGCTGCAACATAACGAAATTTGGAAAAAGTGAAGTGCTGTAAATACTTTCCGGATGCATGTATGATTCTGAGTGTGAATCGGAGCAACCATGAGAGGTCCTTGAGCATGAAATCACAAATGAGCATATCCTGAATCTTCCAAGCCCTTACTTTACCATAACATCATGACAACACTGAGCTCAGCAGCTGGAAGGTATACCTGACACAATGACAACATATATTTAAAATGTCAACTTAATTCATTGCCTCACAACTCCAAAAGGCTTTCAAGTCTTCAGTCAGCTGGTTAGAGTGTGAGCCAAGTGCAAATTAGTTTATTTCTTTTGCCTAACAGTTTCCACTGTCTTTCCAACACCATGAGTGAGCGAGGTAAAATGACCAAGTGAGCTGTGGTCTTAATTTTGAGTTATAAGTAAAACAAATGCATCAGATAAATTAACAACCTCAATTACTTAATGAACACACATATACAGTCCTGACCATCTTCAGTGCTTCACTGCAACAGAAAGTAAAGGAAAACCTGACAAATAAACCACCTGAAACATGTTTAACATGCTTGTCAGTTTTAAATGAGGACATACTGTACATTACATCATGTCTGGACATTGGACAGTTAAAGATTGTAATTTGAACTGAATAATTTGACCGGCTGTTTAGACTTTTAAAAGCTAAATGACAACATTTTTAATATTTTTATTGTTTTAAACAGTTCATGAATGATCAATCAGATCCTCAGAAGGACTCGTCAAAAAAATTCAAGAGGAAAAAAGTGGCAATGTCGTCTGCCACATGTGAGGGAATTCCGTAGGATGTAGAGAGAGTTTGTCAAAAGCCTGACAGGGAAACCCTATCATCCCATGAAATTCCTTCCAAAGCCTCTCACCACACACACACACACTGAAATGTACAAACGTGCATTCAGGAGCTCAGGCCTCGCACACTCTCACATTCACTTGTACACGTAGAAAGAAGGAAAACCCATGGAGAAAAAAGCAAATGACAACGTCATGATCCCTGCATGTCTGAGGACACCCCTATGGCCACGTGGTGCAATCCAGATGGGTGATGGTGGCGGGACACTGGGTCTGAAGCAGGGATTTCCTCAGCCTGTCAGTGGGAAGCTGCTCTGCTAATGGGGCTTCACTTGATGTGTGTAAATCTGTCCATGAGCCCGGTCATGCAGGCACACGCCCTCATCCTCTGGCTCACATTGTCCCATGTCAGAGTATTGCATGCCGCCTGGTAGAGAGGATGTGACGGCATGTTTTTGGAGCACTGGATGTGAAAACGACACCCCAGAGATGGTTCTCTTGTTACCCAAATAGGCCTCAGCTGGCTGCTTCCGTGTATTGTCACTGTGGAGGGGAAGAGGCGGGGAGGCTTCCCCAATGGATTCTCTTCAACAACTTAATCAGCAGTGAAAACATGAAAACATGGTGGGGGAAATGATCCCAGAGGCCGTGTGTACTTTTTCCTTTGAGGTGAGAGGGGAAGCTGTGTCGTGAATTCTTTAGAAAAGGCTTGATGTGATTGGACAGGCTTTCCTTGTGCCGGAAAAAATTCAGTGCAGAACAATTTGTGTCCGAATGACATGGCCTTGCTATCTGTCGATTGTTCGATGGACTGTTTGAGCTCCAAACCAGCAGGTTACATTCATTGTAAGCAAGTTGATTTTTTCCCTAAAGGTAGAGCATCAGGAGTCAATAAGATCAAAAAAGAAAGCCTGGAAGAACATGGTGAAGTCTTATGTCTAAAATGAACAGACAAAGGCATGAACATGCTTACAAAGAACGAGCTTGGATCATATGTTGTCCAATATGGTTGGACAACATGGGAAAGCTGTTTGACGCTGTGCCACTCGCTCAAAGGAGGAGTAAAAAAACAGCCATCATAGAGAGGGATGAGACGCAATAATCGTTTGAATACGGGGATAATGGCTCACATTGTATGTGTCTTTCTTGGAGGGCATTAATAGCACTCAGTCGTGAATGGAAAGTGATAGAAATGGTTGTGTCAATCTTAAAGGAAAATGAAAAGTGAGCTTGAGAGGAAAGATCAAACCCTGCAGGCTGGTGAAGTAAATGCTCTTGTTGAATTGTTGGTAACATGAGCTCAAACAGTTCTGTCTTCAGAAAGATCCTACATTTAGTTGCTATCTCTTAACCTCTTACCCATCTGGAAGTAAGCACCATATTGTTAGTTGCTCATTGCATTGTAATCTGGAACACAGTGAGTACAGTAGACTGCTAGGTTTGTGTACAACCAGTGTAGAAAGTATTCTATTGTAATTGTTATCATTTTGTACCTGTCATGTATGAATCTATCCAATCTGTAGCTGGACACTCTGAGTCTAAAACGGTGAATATATGATATGACCATTGAGAGGGTTGTAACTATAAGAACGTACAGTATACTAGATAAACAAAGGTTAAAAATGAAGGCACTGTGATAGAGCAGCATCAGATGTGTGTCCACATGTCCAAGGCCTTTCTCTTTATCGCTCCCATTAGCGGGGTAGCTGGCCTCAAGCCCAGATCGGTCTTGGTTTCCAATTAATTCACTTAGTGGGTTAATTTTGTTCTGCTTATGATCAACGTGTGGCCTACTGTCCCCAGTTGACCTGCTCATTCACCAAACATGCTTCCACAGTTAACGACCAGACTTCTGGAGTTAATTAAGAGGTTTCCACTGCTGGATAATGCCTGCTTTTTTCTTTTGCATAAATGCAGGGTATAGGAAAATAAAAGCATTGCCTCTCTGCTCCCATAAGTTAGACCATAAGTTAAGATGTGTAATTTATGTTCCCAACCAGCATATATGGAACTGTTACTTACAATTATGGCTAAACAGTCTCTGTAAATAATTTAGCGTTGGCTTTTGTGTTGGAGTCACCCGAACACAGAGCATTTTGTAGTCATGCTTGTCCAGCAATGCTGGCATTAAGTTGAACATGCAAGTAATGGTGCTCTTTCACAGGCGCACAGTACGGGACGGCTCTACGGGGTTGTGGTGCTTTTCTACTAGTGCCTGGTACCTGGTACTATGTACTTTTTTCGTACATCCTTAGTCCTGGTTGCAAGTGAGCCGAAGCGATACTGCTGGAACTGCCTTCCACTGACTGGCCAACGAGGGTCGTCATTGAAAGCGCCATTGGATATGCAACGTCCGACTAGACTGTGAAAGCAAACACAGCTCAACCCCGCCATTTTTAAAACCGACAAGTGCTTTGCTATTGTTCAACAAGAAAATGGCATTGCAGAAAACAACAGTGTCCTCCATTGTTTATGACAGTAGTGTTGTTGCTCTTCTTCCCAATTTTCTGTGTTGCATGTAAATGACATCATGGCAGTTTCGCGATGCTGTATAATGGCCCCGCCCACACCGAGGAGGTGCTATGAGGTACTCATTTGTAATGGAAAAGCACCAAAACTGGGCCATATTTTGCCGTGCCATTACTGTGTAGTGGAAAAGCACCATAACAGATCTAAGTAGCCTACTGCCATGTTCACACAGAGACGGGTTTAAGAGTTAATGCCAAAGTTTTTGTCGTACGGTTGCTTCACACAGAACCAGCGTATCAGAAGCCATTTCATTTTTGAAACCACCTCTCAGATGGATAAATCCCTAAACACCACTGTGTCCTTTCCATTTGTCCGACCTATACGGATCTTGAATCAAGCCTCCCGTGCATGTGCTTCTATTTATTTCGCTTCTTTATTGTTACACTTATGCAGACGCTCTATTTCTTCTTCTCCGTTGTTTATGTGGCTGAGTTGTAGCGCCACCCACAGGCTGGTTCAAAGTATTACAGCATTTCAGTGAAACTTAAACTTTTCCGAAAACGGTTTCAGGAAGAAGTCATGGCTGTAAATTTCCACCAAGGCCTGGACTTGATTTAGGATGTGTCAGTCTTGACTCTTGAATTGAAGACCTGAGATGACCTGATTTTTAAAACCAGGAGTGAATGCGAGTATAGTATCCCAGATTGAGAATTAGTTTGTCAGATTGTGCAGAGAATGCCCTGGGCTGACAGGAGCATAGCAGCTGAAATAACAAAGCGGAGATAATATGATAGAAGTTTCAGTCTGCTGGCTTCATCTGGAAAAGCTGGTGTGTTGGGTGTGGCACAGACGCTCATTCATATGCACACAATAGGCGTAAAGCACACACACAAGCATATACACACATTCAGGATACATAAACAAAAACAGAGCCGTACACACTATTCACCACCTTTGCATGTTGGTCCACAAAAGCAGAATGAGTGTGTTCACAGTCAGAAGCATAAATGGCCTCAGTGACCGCAGGAAGAGCTTCAGTGTTAATTCCATCCAGGGCTCCATGGTGCTGCATTGTGAGCAGATAGGATTTATTACAGCGAGAGGGGCCGAGTGTTTTCTCCAACAGCGCCACAGAAACAGTGAGGCTCCTGTTCATTTGTCCTGTTAGAAGAGAAATGATTGGGGCTTTACAGTGGAGCTAATAACAAGCCCATCACACATCGTGGGAAAGACACGGGGTTAGGAGGAGCATCACACAAAGAGCGGCGACTTGTGTGTTTTTCCATTAAAGATCATGCTAACAAGCAGCCATAGAGGCCATCCATGTCAACAAAATTATCTAATATTATGAAGTATTATTATTATGTATCATTTAAAATGATTCACTGAAACTTTCCACTAAAAAATATAAAATGTCATGAGTCTGGAGGACAGATTAACATGTAGCTATAGTGTATGTATGTATGTACATGTATGTATTCAGTGTTTGATGCAATTTACTCGTTTTAAGCCTGTTGATTGTTGCCTTTGTGTTAAATTTCTTCCATACAGTAGTTTGAAATTTCTATCTGAATATACCTGTATTTACTCTTATAATAGAGAAGAAAACTCACTTTTTCCAATATGGGACCTTTCACTCTTATATTTGGTATTTTCTGTCAATCATTTTATGCTAATATCATGTCCAGGACTCAATTGATCGCATCCTGCTGCACCAAATATAACCACTTTAACAACTTGTCACTATCTGATATCTTTCCAATTAGAGTATGGTGAATGCTGCACTACAATCGCAATATGTAATTGTTAGAAAGACTGTCATATTTTCCTAGAGTGTGGCTCAGACATAGAGAGCCATACTGTACAACGTACAGCTGCACCTACAATTTAGAACAAAGTACCGGAGCGATCTGTTTAGTAGTCCACACTCTCAAATAACAGCTGCATCTTTTCACCACTACAGCTGTCCACCTACTGATAGTGAAGTATTAGTATGTTCCCATGCCAACCAGGATGTTAACATACAGTACCACCTTGAGACAGGGGAAGGAGGCACAGGGCAGCCCAAAGCAGGGTGGGAGCATTAAATTCTTTGGTCCTGATGATGCTGTGTATGGAGGATTATTTTTTGCATGTTTTTACATCCATGTGTACATGGACCTTTTAAAAAAAAGCTGAGGGATTGAACAGGAATTTCCCAGTGACATACATGTTGAAGTAATTCAACATGTTGAAGCCCAAACCACTGGTTATCTGTGACTCAATGGTAGCCAAATCAATGTGTCTATTGTATAAGGCAGAAAAAAAACACATTTTCTAAACAATATCTCTTGGGGATGGAGCGGAAATTCACCAAGCACACTGCAACGGGTGGGAACCCTACAATGACTGAATTTGTCTGTGTTTGTGCATGTGTAGTTGCTTAACACATCATATTACTATAGGTGTATGCATGATTTCCATGCTCCAGGGTCTACACTTCCATGCGTCAGTGGTTTTACTTGAGTCCAATCATGGACGGAGAGCCCCATGTTGACATAAATCAGTCTGTGACATTGTGGAAAGTGTGTTTGACTCAATAGATGCCTGTTTTCAGGGACACCGGGGGGTTGTAAGGGCCCTGAGACTGCTGTCTGTCCCAGACAGCCGTTTAGGAAACACATGACCCAGTCAGTGTGGGAGTCTGCCAGGGTCACCTTAACACCAATCTGGCCTCCAGATCAACACTGAAACGACTGAAGCAAGTCGAGTAAAACTGTTTAGAAAAAGGAAATCATTTTTTGCATAGTGCTTTAGCAAGAAATTATTGAGGAAATATGTTTATTTTGTAGCTGGCTTTCATGTTTAAAAATAATCCTTGCTATTTCCTTTTAAACAAATTTCCAGGAGGAAGCATGAAGAAGCAATCAGGAGTAGGAAGGCACTAAACTAAATGGCCATAACCAAAAGTGCTCCAAGAGGGCCAACCAATAAACCTCAATGAATCTAACTCTATGACAAAAATCACTCATAAGAGTGTAAGTCACTAATCTAAATCATTAACTCTGAGTGCCATTGGTGTACAGTATTTCAACGTCATTTAAAATCCGATGAAATAACACGTCAAAGTGGCTTTTCCACAACGGGTCGCCAATCTCGCTCTCACACAGCCTGTCAGTCGGAGCATAAAGAGACGGTATACATCACAGAGTTCAAAGCAGGAAGTGGAGACGATCGATATTAGAGAGCAAAACAAACAGAATCTGGACAAAAAGTGGTGATTTTGGTGAAAGTGTCCTCTACTCTACCTCTGATAAAACAAGAATGGAACAAGGTAAAAACAAAAAATTTTTTCATGGTGAAATAGAGAGTCTCTTCTTTCGTTTGTTCACCTCGCTCACAGGCCATCCTGTACCATAACAGCACTGGTTTGGGAAAACAGAAGTCAGAGGGTGGCTAGTTGTACCACAGTTTTCTGCTCAGCTCTGCTGATGTTGTGTTCATGTAGAAACAAGACAAGCTTCCTCTAGACCCAGTGGTTGGTTCGTCTGTTCTATGTTACTGTAGAAAGACGGAGGACCAACATGGCGTCTCCATGAACAGGACCTGCTCCTTATGTAGATATGAAGGACTGATTCGAAGCTAACGACAATACAGTCTTTAGATTCTTAGTTTGAGATGAGCACATAACAATGAAACCAGTTGCAACTTTTACACCAAACCTCTCAGCATACTTTGAGTGTGATCTATTCCTCATGTCTCTGCAACAGCATTTTAACTAAATGAATAGTTAAAGCTGCTGTCTGTGCAGTACTCTCGATGCCTTGAGGAAGTTATGCGGCTGAGAAACTGTAAAGAAGAGACAAGCTCAGCTCTGCCCATCAAGCCTGAATGTGTCCTGACGATTACCTAACTCACAAAGAACGGGAGGGAGGAGCAAATTTCCACCAGGAGGAAACGTTTGATACGTTTCACCTTTATCAGAAAAGTAAAAACTCTCAATACACTGAAACATCAAAGCTGGTCTCAGCAGAGCGTTCAGTATTCACTCTCGACTGACACACAGATCTAACCTGGGCTTCCATACTCTGACATATTTTTTATGTTTCTGATATATTCAAATTTGAATAATCTATACTTTCCCATGTGTCTCTGTGGGAAGGTTCAAGTTCAAGCTCATTTTCCATCAGCACCCAGAACCCCAGAGAGCTCCAACACACTTTCTTTATGTCTTCAGGATGAAAACTATGCAAGAGGATGTCAAAGTTTGACATCATGGCACTGACAGATGATGCTGAGCAGGTTGGTCCAGATCTACAGGGAGACTGAGTTCATCACATCACATGCAAGACACCATATAAACATGAGAGGTATTCTATGAATTGAATGAGAGCTGAAGAAACAAGTGCTGCACTCAGTTCAATTACTCCTCAGTTCAATACCTGCTATAGACTCATTATGAATGATTGGTCTTTGATAGTTTACTCTTACAAATATATCTGCTCTTATCCTGACTTTTGATGAAGTTTCAATCAACTTGTGATATATTTTCATATCATAAAACATTTATATTAAGCTTTCTTGCCAAACATCTTTGTCAGAAAATATTCAGATAGGATTATTATTCACAAGGAAATTCCTGACGAACACTATGAGGTGAGATAATGTTCTCATCAAGCTTCCACATCTATTAACTTGGAGTGTGAGGGCTTATGTAGCTCCTAAAACTAAGCTAGTAATGCGTTTTGAATTTTTTTTTTCCTGCATTAAATGAAGCTAAATGATGATGGTTGGTTCAGATTTGACACCACGTATCCATGTTGCCATGGTTTACCAGCGTCTATGATTGGTCTGTTAACTCTTTGAGTAACACTGATGTATTTCGACGTCAAAGCGTTTTTTTCGGCAGTGAGTCGTCGATCGCCGTCTTCCACAGCCTGTGAGTATTTTTGGGGCTTCTGGGAGATGTAGTCAGAGCATAAAGAGACGGTATACACCACAGAGATCAAAACAGGAAGTGGAGGCGATCGAGATTAGAGAGCAAAACAAACAAAGAATGGAGATTTTGGTGAAAGTGTCCTCTACTCTACCTCTGATAAAACAAGAATGGAACAAGGTAAAAAACAAACATTTTTTCATGATGAAATAGAGAGTCTCCTCTTTCATTTGAGCTATTCAGTGTTTTCAGAGTCATAGTAGAAAATATTCTATGGGTCTAGAAATATGACTCAAAATGGGCAAAAATGCCGGAACAAGGCACTTTATGTTTTATAAAACAGCTGGCACTCTAAGAGTCAATACAACACTGGACAATGATTCTGTTCGCTGCATGCATTTACTTTCATGATTAGGTTTTGGAAAAGACTAAGGTTCAGATTAACATAAATGCAGTGTAGTTAAGTAGAATTGGCATGAGTAACATAATGATATATATGTGGTAATGTAACTTATGTGTATAAGTTAGAATAACTCTGTGTTACACATGACACATCAAACCACCGGCCTCATCAACATCACCTGACTTTTTCCTTTTTGGTTTTGTGAGTGTGGTCAGAGTGTTTAAATCATCTGGAGTGATCCTAATGCCAGATGATTTCTCCCTGCCTATTATAATTTTTTAGCAGCATTATATTGTGTTCCCACTGGTATACCGACATGATTTTTTATCACATAATGTAATGCCAATAAAAGCATCCATCCAAAAATCACACTGACTTTTACGCTTGCCAAGAAGAGATGAGCTACGACATCCACTTCTGCAGTGCTTACTGAAGGCCAGAGTTCAAGGATTGCTCTTTTTCTTGCTTCAGCTTTGTTTTTCTGATATTCTCTATGAAAGGAAAGGTCGGAGTGTGCAAGAGCAACATGCCCGTGAACACATTCTTTAAACAAGTATCAACCGGCACACCAAAAAACACAAAACAAGTCTGACCCAGACGCTGGTGCTTGCAGTTTTGAAAGCCAATCATTTTGATGGGGTAATGTCTTAAGATTACACCTGTGAAATGTTCGGCAAGCAGTTGTGTAATTCTCAAAAATGAATCTTCTCCACAGATGTTAATTTAGGCACTGTACCCATGCCAGGAAAATGAGCCGGCCCACTGGGATGTAAGAGCACAGCTCCTTCCTTTCCTTTCAGAAGTGATTAATCCATCAGTATCTACATTTCTCTCCATATGCAACCAAATCACTATGAATGAATGACTCTGTATATAAGTTTCCTACAGTCATCTGTCAAAGGCGGCAATGCTGGGATGTCCGTGGAAACAACAGAAGTGTGGATTTTGGCACTGACCGGTGGCTAGGAGGCGGGCATAGTCAAAGGTCAGAGGTCACAAGGTGAGCGTTGGTCCAAGGCTGACACTGAGCCTTGCCATTCAGTCATGGAATTTGTGAGAAAGTGTGGATTTGTGTGAAAGAAAGTAAGTATCATGAAACGTGGAGTAGTATGCATTTACTGAATGAAACCCAATAACATTCTTGATATACAGTGTGAGGACTTTTTCTGGCAGTGTTTGGTGTTGTTGTTGAAGAACAGAAATCTCTGAGTTACAATGAGGTTTCTCACTTGCATTATCCATCAAGACTTGACCAGTTTCAGAAATTGATGTCACTTAGACACAAAATAGGGTCCAAGTTGAGAACTACAGAAGCTGTCCTTTAAGAGGAGGGACAAGCAATGTTCCATGTAAAGTGCGCACTGCTCCTGCATTCTCTGTGCACAGCAAATCTACGAAGTGCAGAAAATAAACACATGACCGTTTATTCTGTACCATAAAATAAATCATAAGACTGTCTAGTCAATGATATAATTCGTTTCGCACATATTTACTCAAACCAGTGTAATTAACAGTGTTTTATGTGCACATACCGCTGTTTGGCAGGTAAATGCTGCCAACTCCTTATTATGGCGAAATGAACAAGCTGTGGCCACAACCTTAGTGTCATTTATGAAGAATTTTCATTTATGGATATTAATCATTAAATGTTTTTACTAGATTATGAGTAGCAGAAATGCTAATAAAAAATGTCTAATTATCTATTTTACAGACAACGTGTTACAGGAACTGACACTGTATCACACACTGGTGCTACAGCACATCTCACTGTGCTAAATGTGGATGTTTTAATGTGAACAACATCACATCACATCTAGAGCTCGGTACCGAACTATGATACTTTTGTAGCACCGACTGAAAAGCCCCGATCCTATCAGGTATCAAAAAATGAATCCTTTGGTGCCAAAATTCGATACTGAAGTGTCTGTGAGCCATGCTCTCAGATGTCTCTATGGAAGGGGGGACATGTCCCCTTCAGATTCATAGTGACACTGATCCGTCCCACCCACTTTCCCATCATAAGGAGACAAACATTGCAGGTAAAACAGAGGATTAATGTCCTCACAGCAGCATTGGGAGCCCGGCGTTTGTGTGGTAAACCTCATGGTGCATTAAATGTATACAGAAATGTCAGAAATTCCAAGCTCCATGTCAGAATTTAAGAAGCCCTGGGAGGAACTGGTAGCAGCCTGTGCCTGTTGATCATCATCAGACCATTGTCTAAAATGTCTACCATGATAAAGCCCAAATTACACAAAAATGACTCAGTTGAAAAATAAAATAATAATAATAATCACCATCATCAGCATCATCATCATAATAATAATTAAAGCTCAAATTACACAAAAATAACTCATTGAGTTGAAAAATAAATAGCAACAATAATGTTAATAATAATAATTAAAGTTGAGATTACACAAAAATAACTTATTGAGTCGAAAAATAAAATAACAATGATGATAATAATAATAATAATAATAATAATAATAATAATAATAATAATAATAGTAATAGTAATAATAATGATAATCAAAGTTCAAATTACACAAAAATAACTTATTGAGTTGAAAAATAAAATAACAACAATGATGATGATGATGATGATAATAATAATAATAGTAATAATAATAATAATGATAATAATTAAAGCTCAAATTACACAAAAATAACTTATTGAAGTATCGAAAAAGGTACTGAAATTGGCATTGTTTCAAAAAATTTTGACCGATACCCAGTCCTACTGAAAGGTGAACATGTCATGTCAGTTCTTTCCAGAGCAGGACCCCCACCCTGACATACAACATGCACAGCTCATGAAAAACAAGATTTTTTTCCTCAGGTTTTGACAGGGGTTATACTGGCGTCGCCACAGTGTGCTGCTCACAGTGGTCCGAGGAATGCTCAGAAAGTTTGTGTGTTTGCTCAGACACATGAAAAATTAGAGGGAACAGTGGGGACAAAGGAATACATAATAATAATAATAATAATAATACAGTGTGTTTGTGTGTGTCGTGTAGGGAGGAGATACAGAAAGAGAGAAAACAGAGAAGGAGGAGAGTTACTGTGCAATGATCTCTGACAGATCTGTAAACATTACACTCTCCTTACCACCCGGCCAGCTACCGGCCTACACACACACACACGCACGCACACACACACACACGCACACACGCGCATACACACACATACCCACGCACACACACACACACACACACGCATACACACACACACATACACACACATACACATGCAATGGATTAAACAGCATGGACTTGGACCAGATGCAGCTACTCACTGATCTGTGGGAGGGTTGATGAAGAGTGTAAAAATGTTACAAGGATCATGACAGAGCGACTGTTTGTGGGTCTGTGTGTGTGTTCCTGCATTTGTCAGAGCATCTTTGAGTTCAGACCAGAGATGGATGGATCACCATTTTCTCTAAACTTAGTCTGATTTCACATGTGTTTTTTATCAAAGTGCAGGTGCCTGTTCGTGGGTGGAGCCAGGTAAGACTGACTGTCCGCATGGCTGCAAAGAAATGAACAAACTTGGTTTGTCAACTTTAGTTCTAAAAAAATCCTATCCCCACAAGTTCTTTTAAAAAATCCACATCCAAATGACAACTCAGAAACACAAGTGAAGAGCTGTCAAGCCCTTGCAAAACCAACAGGTTTAACAATAACTGTAGAGTCATGTTGGCCAATCACTCAAAGCATTGATCCCTCTCACTCTTCTTACTTAAGTATGTGTACTTCACTACTAAAAAGTTATATTTGGTAATCCTGTTCAGAAACACTTTTTTCTTCTAGAGCATCAATACATTATGTGTTCAGAAAAAGGAAGGAAAAGAATCAGACCTCTGTGGCAGCTACAGGACTGTAAAAACTCTGACCAATCCCTGCCATTCAGTCCAAATGGAAAGAGCCAATCAGATGCCTTCATGTCTCATCACACCCACTCTGTCCCTCCCTCCTCCCCTCTGTTTCTGGAAGTATCCAGCACACTCCTCTGCAGAAATACAGAGACAGCAGAAAAATCTGTTCTGTAGGGAACAATGGCAGAGAAAATACAGCCAAAAATACCACTTTCAGCATTACTTCTGATAGCTCACTGTGCTAAAAAGACAAAGAGAAGAAAGAGGGAGAAGAAAAGACTGAAGGACAAAACTCTGGATAAAGCTAAGAGGACAAACCAGAGTGAACATCGATGGAGACACTTGAGACATCTGAAGGGACTGAAAAGTGATGTAGAAGTTTCTGCTTTCTTTCTGTTGGACAGGTATATATATATATATATATATATATATATATATATATATATATATATATATATATATATATATATATATATATATATATACACATTATATATATACGTGTGTATATATATATACACACGTACATATATATATGTATATACGTGTATATATATATACATATATATACAGTCATGGAAAAATTATTAGACCACCCTTGTTTTCTTCAATTTCTTGTTCATTCTAATATCTGGTACCACTAAACGTATAATACAAAGAACACAACAAAAATGCAGCTGGTCACATAATACTTTATGTCCTATTTGACATTCTTAAGCTTAATTGATTCCCAGGGTATATAAGAGGCCATTTCATGTCACAAGCAGCACTGCACATGCAAAGGCCTAGAGTGGTTTCCTGCTTACATTCAAGCCGTAGCACAACTCAGAAGTTGTCAGCTCTCACATAATGCCTAAAACAAAAGAATTATGTGAAGCAACAAAGGCAGCCATCTTGGCACTGCTGGAAATTGGCATGAGTGAGAGACAGGTAGCGAAAAAACTGAAGATCTCCAAGACAGCCGTTCATTACAACAAAAAAAAAACAAGCTGAACATGGCACTACCAAATTGCTACCTGGCCGTGGCAGGAAACGTCTTTCTACCCAACGAGATGACCGTGCACTCATCCGTTCCTGTGTCAGGAATCGTCGTCAGACCTCCAGGGACCTTAAAAATGAGTGGGCACTGTCGAGAAATGTGACTTGCTCGGCAAGGACAGTTCGAAACCGACTCGTTGAAGCTGGTTTGAAGTCACACAGAGCACGCAAGAAGCCCTTCATTAATGAAAGGCAGAGGAAGGCCCGGTTACTCTTTGCTTGAGACCACAAGGATTGGACTGCTGATGATTGGGCTAAGGTTCTCTTCAGTGATGAATCCAATTTTGAATTGATGCCCACTCCAGCCAACTTACTGGTTAGGAGGAAGCCTGGAGAAGCTTACAACCCAGACTGTCTTGCCCCTACAGTAAAACATGGGGGTGGATCAGTCATGATCTGGGGTTGTTTCAGTCTGAGTGGAACAGGGCAAATGCAATTGTGTGAAGGCCGAATGAACCAGGTCAAGTACAGGACTACCCTTGAAAACAGTCTTCTTCCATCAGCTGGAAAACTCTTTCCTGCCTCGAAAGACTGGATTTTCCAACAAGACAATGACCCTTGCCACACGGCAAGGTCAGTTAAAGCCTGGATGGAGAACCACAACATTCGCACCATGCCTTGGCCTGCTCAATCACCAGATCTTAATCCAATTGAAAACCTGTGGAAAATCATGGAGAAAAAATGGAGAACCACAAGCCCAAAAACAAAGAAAATTTGTTTGAATTTGTCCAACAGGAATGGGCTGCTGTGACAGCAGAACAGTGTCAGAAGCTGGTGGAGAGCATGCCAAGACGCATGGCTGCAGTCATCAAAAACATTGGTTATGCAATCAAGTATTAACTCTTGTGTGTATCATGTGTTTAAAGCAAACAGAAAAGAAAACATGGAATGCTTAAAAGTAGTGTTTTTGGTGGTACAATGCCATAGCTATTGATGTAAGAATTTAAGTAATTTTGGTTATTGTCAAGAAAACCATGGAAAATGAATAATCCTTAGTTCTTAAATTAAACACTCATGAGCTATTTTTGTTGTTATCATTATAATTGTCCAAACAAATGTACCTTTAGTTGAGCCAGGCATTAAAATTAACAAGAAATTGAAGAAAACAAGGGTGGTCTAATAATTTTTTCCATGACTGTATATACATATATTGCACAGCCATAGTCTCCAGTGTCTGCATTATAAAGGTGATAAAATGACATTTACATGTTGGCTTTGAACGTGATGTTTTACAACTGTGGTGATGTAACATAACGGCTCTCCTCTCCCTGCTGAATCCTAAGGTTCAAGTTTGAGGGGGTGTGGCTTTGGATTGAGCACTGATGGGAGGGGGAGGAGGGGGTGGAGCTTAGAGGAGGCTGAGAGGAGGTGCTACTTTCAAATCTTGCTACCTCTCAAGATTGCCAACGATAGCTTTAAGTATTTGTATGTAAACAAGTATACCTATTTTACTGTATAAACGAATTTTAAGTTAAATCAGTCTTTTCCTACACCTAACATTTAAGTACTTTTGTTGCCTAAACCTAACCGAGTAAACCAACTGTTTGTTGGAGATTTATTTTGAAAAGAGTCTGTATGCATATAGGAGTAGAAATTGGTGCATCCCTGACACTAAAACTAAAACTGATGCTGGAGGGGTCCTGGAATTTGAAGCCGCTGATCAAGTCGTGGTATTTTGAGTGGGAATGTTTGCTTCCACACTCCTGTTCTCCTCTGTGAAAGGATATCCAAACCAGCCTAGATCCTCACAGGAAGAAAAAAAAGACACAAGTGAGTATAAAAAAAGAACCCGCGGACAATTCTTATGACCATACAAGGCAGCCTCACATTCCTGCCTCTGACATTTACAGGCTCTAAAACTGTGTTGCACTGGGGAGGGATTCTTATCTAGCTACAGTAAGGAGGCATTTATTCATCTGTTTTTTACTACATTGAGGGAGTTATGGGAGCACGGAGAGTGGCTGAAGGAGGGATGGGTGTGTGTTAAAGGCTAATGGGAACAACTAAGAGGGGAGAGAAGATGAGGTCAAACAGATGTATGGTAGAGTAAGTCTGGAATGAGATGTTTCCTCTTAAAAACCTGCTGCCTCTGATGACTGACTGGATTCAGTGGAAACATGCTGCATGCATAGATGATGATACACATCTATAGAAACAATAAAACTGTGATTGGAATTTTGGTTTGTAGAGAGGAGCAAAAAGTGGGATTTAGACCCAGATAACACAGTTATCTAGATAAGAATCATTAAAATTTCTACTTCCACCTAACCAAAAGAATCTTCATTACCCATATTTAAAGTTTGACTTTTGCCACACTTTCCCTTGAAATGTCAGTTTTGATAATTTACAGAGACTACATTCTTCTGGGCTTAAAAAAATGTTTCTTCTTTTTTAATGATGTCAGAAAGGTCATGATTTCATACGTGCGGGTCAGGAGGGTAATCGTGTTAGTTTAGGGAGGGACTTTGGTATGTCTGCTTAAACACACACACACACACACACACACACACACACACACATACACACACACTCCTCTTCAGTATCATAGTGTTGTTCCATGTCATAAGTTAAGAGTCTCTTCTCTCTCTCTCTCTCTCTCTCTCTCTCTCTCTCTCTGTGTGTGTGTGTGTGTGGATGGATGTTTTTTCCACTCCTCTGTTCTGCTCTGGTCCTGGCACAGCAGTGAATAACCTCATTAAAACCAGATGTAAGAAAAGATAAATCCAACAGACGTTCATATGAACATGCACATAAAAGTGTTTCTGCAGCATTTATGTGTGCTACTAACATTCAAGAATGCATCTCCAGTGAGCTTGATGAAACACACACACTGATACGCATGTGTGCAAACACACACAGTCGTGAACAGTCTTATGATTAGAGCTTTTCCTCAGGACTGTGTGGGAGTGAACAACATGTGCTTCTCTGACATCTTGTTTACTCTCCTCTTGCACCTGTTAAGGCTTGTTCAGCATTCACTTTAGTTTGTTGAGATCTGTGACTCTATTCAACTTTAACTTGAGTGGAGGTCTTCTTCAGATGAAAATAGACTCCCTTAAAATGTAATTGATAAAGGTTGGCTGTATGGGAATGTAATTTTTAACAGGCTGTCTCAATAGACTAAATAGTGAAATTACAGTTTGTGAGTTTTTAAAGCATTTATTTTTTATTCAGTGTTTTTATTGACTGACGTCCCTGCTTCTTATTTTTATATATCGCGCCCTAAGCACTATCCACTGTAAATTTCCCCATTACTGGGATGAATAAAGGTTCATCTTATCTTACCTTAACTGGTGAAAAGAAAAGACAATCTAGCATATAAGGAGCCAGAGATCAAACTACTGCTGAATGAGAATTGTGCATTCGTTGGTGAATTGGACAGGCACGTGACTTCAAATAATCATTAATGTTGCTAGCTGTTGCACATCCATCCATCCATTTTCTACTGCTTATCCTCACAGGGTCGTGGGGGGCTGGAGCCTATCCCAGCTTTCTTAAGGTGAAAGGCAGGGCACACCCTGGACAAGTCTCCAGTTTATCACAGGACACATAGAGACAGACAACCACTCACACTCACATTCACACCTACGGGCAATTTAAATTAACCAATTAACCTAATCCCCATGCATGTTTTTCACTTCAGGCCGGGAGTCGAACCCAGTGCTTACCACTGCACCACCATGTCCCTGTTGCACGTGAAAATTGGAAATTGTTTGCCAAACTTTTTTGGCCACTTGAGGCGACATAAACAAGTTGTGAACATTGATTTACAGGCTTTCATGACAAATTTGTTAACAAACCACTAATTATACATCAACATGTATTTTACTTTTGAGATCAATGATCAAAACCTTGGTGTGAGAGTCTTGACTGAATAAAAAGCACTGCAAAAGAAAATCATATCATAGCGGACATAAGGAAGCACAGAAATCTGATTGGATGTTGAAGCACCAGTAAACATAGTGTGCGAGCCATGGTCAGATTTTCTCAGCCGACAAGCTTGTTGACCGTCAAAGTGGCCAAAATGGTTCAATGCTTGTTGTGTTCTACAGGGAATGAATGACTTTCTGACATTACTGGCACAGAACTTTAGTGTTCCGAGGGATACATACTTCTTCTACTTACCACTCTCAGGATTATAAACACATTGCAGACCTGAGTCACTGACAGAAACACTGAACTGTCCATCTTTGATGGATTAAGCATATGTGACTCCCAGTTTACTGTTGTTCTGATCTTGATCTCTTTGCTTGTGAGACGCAGTCGTCAGTCTAGCACTTGTAAATGTGAAATAGATAACTCTGAAACTACAACAAAACATTCAGAAATACCCTCAAAAAAAGTTCAGTGTTGTGGAAAAATGTAGATGGCGTTATCCAATAATAAATTTAAAATTCCACGATGGTATTTAGTATTTATAAAACGGGTGTGCAGACAAATAAACATGCGTAAAACCTCACTGTTGTTTTGCGAAAGACAACGACATATAATGCTCTACAATTTAACCTTCCAAACTATAATTTTGTTGTGTGGCCTTTAATCCAGATCCCGCAGAGCATCACCATCATCATGTCATCATTTCATATGCTGTAACCTTGAGTAGAGCACTAATTACCTCTGTGAGAATTCAGATGCAGCTTTTTCCAGCACTGAAGACAGAAAGAGTGCGGTTGACAATGGCAGGAAAGGGAAACTTGTAAAGTGAAGAAGCTGTAACTAATTTTACATTTTACATTTGCACAGACACAACAAGTTTATTTTTGACAACATAACACATTTATTTACCATGCAAATATACAGAATGCATTTATTTTTATTCATGGTGCAGGTGGTAAGAGTAATGATTTTAGTAGTATGTTTGATTATATACTTTCTGTCAGTAATTTGAAGAAAAAAACTGTGAGAATACAATTATAATGAAAGAAAATAAACATAATACTATAGATAATGCACACGCATGACTTTTTTAAAATGCCTACACATTCAGCTGTCTAAATTGTTTCTAAAGTGACAAACATCACTGAACATCCTTTACAACACCTGCTTTACAACATGCTAAGCTCACACTTGAGCTGAATGGTTGAGTTAGTCTCAATTGTCATAATTAGGTCATAATTAGGGGTTTGACTCTGTGTGGAGAGGTTAAGGCACTATTGGTAAAAACAATGGAATTTATCTTTCAGATGACTCCAAACACAGTCTGCAGCACTGCCAGCTGGTTTAACTGAAACAAATATTGCCATCTTATCAACTTATCAAACAGCAAACAGTAACCAGGACACCCAAAGTCAATATGAGGCAGGTTTAGGTCAGTAAAATGCTGCTAAGCCCAGTGAGTATCTGCTATTATCAACATATAGCTCTATGTAAATATTTCTCGATGATACCAGTGCATCAGTGCATGGATGCCATAAAGCTCAGAGACAAACAGAGCGCTGGAAACCCTTCAAATACTCACTGTGCATCAACACCTCTTCTCATTTCTAGGCTTAGGGAAAATTCAATATTAAATATTAACACATTGAGTGCCAGCCATTTTATAAAACAGAAAGTGTCTTGGTCCGGCGTTTTTGCCCATTTTGAGTCATATTTGAAGACTGACAGAATATTTTGTACTATGACTCTGAAAACACTGAATAGCTCAAATGAAAGAAGAGACTCTCTATTTCATCATGAAAAAAATGTTTGTTTTCACCTTGTTCCATTCTTGTTTTCAGAGGTAGAGTAGAGGACACTTTCACCAAAATCACCACTTTTTCTCCAGCATCCGTCCAGAGAGCATTTTGTGCTCTCATCTCGATCGTCGCCACTTCCTGCTTTGATCTCTGTGGCTTATACCGTCTCTTTATGTCCCAACTACAAATCCCAGAAGCCCTGAAATTACTCACAGGCTGCGGGAGACTGCGATCAGTGACCTGCTGCAGAAAAAACACTTATTACGTCGATGGCACTCATGCGTCGGTTTTTGAATGACGTCAAAAGCTGTCAATGGCACTCAAAGAGTTAAACCTTGTGTGCTGGTGGCTTAAAATGGCTCTCTTTACAACCATTTGGACATTTTGCCCTGCTATTACTGGGAAAATGTGTAATTGATAAAAATGTCAATGTCCTATAATATTTAATGTGTCACAGCAATTCCAATTAGCCAGCATACACAATATTAAGGCCCTGGTCCACTGAAAAGGTACAGGACCACAATTACTGTTATATAAATTATTGGTATGTCTAAATGGCTGCTGTGAAAAGGACCTAGGGCAGCAAAAATGTCCACTTTAAATAGCTCACCTTTTGCCAGTGGAAACTATTTTGTCAGCCTGTTAATGTGCTCATACTTAGTCTGTAATGTTTAGCACTTTTGGTTGTTTTGTTTGGACTAGAAGCCAAAGAGAGAATTCGATAGAAAGACATGAGTGTAACGTGACATCGGTTGCTTCAGAGATCAAACATCCTTCAGTGACTGAACGTTCTCTCACCATTAGTCTGCCCCTCCAGCAGTAAACACAATCAAGATGTCTGGGCCTGCCTAGCTGCTATGGCAGCATCAGCTTCCTGGCAACTGGTCTGGATTCCTCAATCAAGGGTGCTGACTAATTGATGAATGATAACAAATACTGACCAGTGAAAACACTGGAGCCACCTCTCTTACGTCTGCATTGTTAAAAGGTGAGACATTGCTTTTTGAAACGTTAAACATTTCTTTATTCTTTGGCTCAACAGGCAGGGTTATGGTCAGAGCTGTAAAGATGGAGATCTGTCAGACATTTGCTCAGCAGGTGTTTGCACACTGTCAAGCAGACACAGTTAAAGCCTACAAACCTCAGAAACTGCAGACATTTAGTCAGATACCCAAGCACTAATCCATAAAGCTCATGTCTGTAGGCAAGAATGACATGGACTGTAAAGTATAAACTCTTATTTACTAAGATGTTGCATGTAGAAGCCTCAGACTTTTGCTTTTAACATGATGAAATATTACATCTTGTACTTCATTCATGTAGAGATGCACTGTATGCAGGGATACCCAGATACCCAGATGTGTGCACAAGCACTAAAATGTCCCATAATACAACATATCATTTTAAATCCTTTATATTATAAAGCAGCTTCATGTGCTATATAAATACTGTGACAGACAAATACACACACAGTCCATATATGTCCATTGTGATGTCACAAATCTTGCCCTTTTTATCTGTTTCAGATCATTAAACAATGTCAGTATCAGATTAAGATGACTTGAGTAAATACAAAATGCAGTATTAAAATACAGATTTGATTTACTATGGGAACAGAGCTATTCAAACCTACCTGAAACAAGTGCGACAAAAAGAGACCACATTTCTGCTGGGATTACCTTTATACCGTATATGCTGTAGTATCAGCATTCACCAGGCACAGATCATAATGTCGAAACTGGGATTGCAATGTTCTGTTGGCAAGAAGAAAGTCAAAAGCTGGACACCATATGATCCACACTTCAGCAGATATCAGACACCTCCAGCTATCAGTCTGAGAGAGAAAGAGAGAGAGAGAGAGATCAGGGAAGCAGAAAATCAAACATGAGAGATTAGAAAGAAGAGATAAGGTAACAGTGCTGAAGGATGAAAAACAGCAAAGTGAAATGTGAAGATGGAATTCACATCAAAGCTCTCCTTTACTGAAGTCTCAAAGAGAGAACAGGGAGTGTGAAGAGCAGATAAAGAAGGATCAAGATCACAGTGTTAAAAAAAAGAGCACAAAAGTTGAGATTTTTACTGACAGTGTTATGTCCCATGACGCTACAGAGCCACATAACGTTATGGCCATAGTTGATGTTACAAGCGTAGTTATTTCCAAATGTATTTCTCACCGTGAGTGGCTCTGTTGCCTAAAGTTAACAGTGCATCATAACATTAACCACATGTGAACCATCAGCACCAAGTAGGAAAAAAAGGCCATCAACCTGAGGCTAACATGACGAGTTGTGACGATATATCCTCTGACTGGATGTAAGCAACAATATTTTTTTAGTTGATTTGACTCTTTTAAGGAACAATAGTTAAGTAACAGTGAGATGAAGAGTCGACTCATCTTGTGAACCACATAACCACGTACAAACACAGCTTGTCTGATGAACATGATCATTCCTGTTGGCTGGATAATACCAGGCCTTCTCTATAATCACATTCCATAAAGCTGAATTGCTGCTGCTCACTCCCTCTCTGCAGGAATGTGGGTGGTGAGTGATCAGCGTTTCACAGAGCTGGCATTTATACCAGTCGTGTTGGGATGCCTGCTGATGTTTCTCCTCATCCTTAATCAAAGGGAACGCTTTTAGGATTACATCATACGTCTGCGTTTGACCTGAGATGAGCCCGAAGAGACAGAACTGGATGTACTCCTGAGTTAAGTATGAAGCCCTGATCTTGACGTGCCCTTTGTGAAATCTGGAAAACAGTCAACATTTTGATTAGAATACAAGATAACGAATATTTGCAGATTCTCCCCAAAAACTTGCTTCACTTGAAGATGAAAAGTAAAAAGAGAAAGCTCCCTACTGTATATCAGTATGCTGTGTATCAGTATATCACTTCTTATGTCGTATATCACATCTTTCTGATCATAGTGATTAAAAAGTCTTTTTTCACTCTTCTCTTTGCATGCCTGAACTGCTCTGTGCTTCTGTTACAGGTATGCTCTTATTTGTAGTCTTGGTACGTTTCATTCCTTCAAGGGGTTGGAGCATATTCTTTATATCAAGTATAATACCTGGTTTTGATTTTGCAGCTCTGGCAGAAAGTGAGGAATGTGAGCTGAGATGATCTTCAGGTGTTTGAGCCTTGCCCTGTTCAGTTCCCCAAGAAATGCTCAGAGAAGCGGCGCTGCTCTTTAAGGAAAAAGCTTTTTTTCACTGTGACGATTCTATGTAATCCTTTAGTCCTTTAGTCTCCCTTTACCGCAAAAATGTGTTCATGCATTTCTTTAGACTAGACATAAAAACCTAAGTGGTCCATCAGTGGTCTTTGTTGCATGACAAAGACAATATCCTATAATATACAGGTTGGCTTATTTAAACTGATCAAATGCGGACGAGTTTTAACAAAATCTGTGTCCCAAATACTGATCATCAATATGTTGTCTTGTGAATGCTGTAAAAATAAAACCATAAATCAGATATGACGTGGTGTCTCCAGTGTTCTGTAGCTAAGTCACTGCGAACATGCTCGACAGTTTTGTGAGAAATAATGCATGTTTGAACAGCATTAATATGCTAAATTTCACACTGATGATCACTAAGTTACAGTTAACTAAAATAAACTTCATAGTTTGGATGATGGACCTCACTGAAGTTTCTTTCCCAGCGTTTAAAAAGCAGCCTTACCCACGTCTAATACGACTGATGGAGTTACTCTAAAGATGAGAAGGGTACACAGGAAGCAGAGTCTATCTATCCTCCAGCTCCTCCAGGAGATCCAGAAACATTAATCATTATTCAGTGTTTGTCAGGTAAACCACAAGCCAATCAACACTTCATCTTTGCTCCATTTCTCCATGAGCCAGCATGGAGCTGTGGAGCAAAACAAGCTCCCCTGGACTGAGGAGGCGGTGGTACGTGTGATGGAGTCAGGACGGGGTTTCATTCGAATTTCATCATGATGCAAATTCCTGCGTGTGCAAATTCAAGTATATAAACAAATCACATGCAAAATCCAAAAGCTCAGAATATTACAGGAAGAAGACCTCACCCTTCTTTACGCTGCAATCAGAGTGGTAACTCTAAGATCAACACTGCAAGTCTGTTGCCAGTAATGCTTTCTTCCCTCCTGCAGGACTAGAAAAGCAAGGATTTTCAGAGAAAGGACACAGGAGTTTGTTGGAGAAGGGCTACGACTGGGTGATTGTGGAGCTGCTCAGGCGATTGGGTCACATCAGGTCTGGTAGAGTGGTGGCTGACGGAGGGGAAACAGCAGCACTGCTTTGGGCCGAATGCCATGTAAGACAATGGGGCTTCTCAGAGATGGAGCTTCCTTGAATTGTGCACCGTTTCCACTCAGTGAATGAAAATACGATCCCCTCAGATGTGGTTTTTCCATCATAGCCAACCAGCTACATAGTTCCCATCAGAGTGTAACAGCTAATACGTCAGAGAGAGCTCACCCTGACCTGTACCCAGAATTAAAGGTTAAACAACTCAAATCAGGGCTTGAAAATTTCCGACCTCCTACTAGAAAACGTGGAACGTCACTGGTAAACTCAAAGCAAATCAGTCTGTTTCACAGAGAAGCACTGCTTGAATCAGACAACAATGAAATTTCACATTGTAAAATGAAAAACACATAGTATCACATATATGAATGCTCATGTATGTGGAACATAAAGAAAATGACGTGTTCCTGGACATTGAATCAGTACATACTAACATATAGTAGAACTTGTAAATGTATGTAAATTCATGTCAAAATATGGCGCCGTGTTATTTGATAGATGGTATCTCTGAAAGTTATCTTCTCTGCACAAAAGTTAATGTGGAACAAATGTGAAAATTCTGACCTCTAAGTAGTTTGGTACTGGATCTTTCCGTTGGACTCCTCGAGTCATTAGAAGCAAATGGAGGAGCTGCTCACAGGTGCACAAAGTAAAAACTAATAGTTATGAACAACAGCTCTAAAACTCCTTCAGAAAACAAAAACAAATGTTTTTTTTTTATATTTTTAAAGGTAATGTCATATTCATTGGGATACAGCTTAATTCTCAAAATCAAAGGCTGTGTGTTTTTAGTTACAGGGATTAAATCTCTGCACAGTTTGAAGCCATGATGGGAATCACATGAGGTCACCACTAATTGCACCACCGCTTTTTACATTGGTCATAGCAGGGAATGCACAGGTGCAATTACTAACATCTACAGTGTGTTATAATGTATTTGATTTAAGTAAGCCTGGCATGTTGCTTACTGCCACTCTGTAAAGGCTCACTGGGAAAGCAGCCATCAGCTCCAGCTCCAGAGGTTATTAAATCGAAGAGAAAGTCATCAACTCTGAAAGTCATCAACTCTGAAAGAATGCCCAAAGCCACGCCGCTAATATTAATATTCTGAATGTAAAAGACAAACGTGACTGTTGTTAGTGCTCAGCAGTGTGGAAGACTCAATGCAGGGATGTATTAAGAATTTTAACAAATACATGTAAAACGTGCAGCACGGTGGTGTAGTGGTTAGCACTGTCGCCTCACAGCAAGAAGGTACCTGCGATGAGGTGGCGACTTGTCCAGGGTGTACCCTGCCTTCCGCCCTAAGACAGCTGGGATAGGCTCCAGCCCCCCCCCGACCCTATGAGGATAAGCGGTAGATAATGGATGGATGGACAGTAAACATGTAAAATGGGCAGCACGGTGGTGTAGTGGTTAGCACTGTCGCCTCACAGCAATAAGGTACCGGGTTCGAATCCCGGGCCCGGGGCCTTTCTGTGTGAAGTTTGCATGTTCTCCCCGTGTCTGCGTGGGTTCTCTCCGGGTACTCCGGCTTCCTCCCACCATCCAAAAACATGTATGGGGATTAGGTTAATTGGCTAATTTAAATTGACCGTAGTGAATGTGTGAATGTGAGTGTGAACGGTTGTCTGTCTCTATGTGTCCTGCGATGAGGTGGCGACTTGTCCAGGGTGTACCCTGCCTTCCGCCCTAAGACAGCTGGGATAGGCTCCAGCCCCCCCACGACCCTATGAGGAATAAGCAGTAGATAATGGATGGATGGATGTAAAACATGCAAGAAAACTGCAAACTCTAGCAGCAACCAAGCTCTGTGGAGAAGGGGTCTAATCAAGCACAAATGCAAAAACCTGTGTGGTGCACCACAGCTGTGAGGCTTCAAACAGCTGAGTGCAGGATGCATCAACTATCTGTGAAAATACTGAAGAAAAAAAATACATTTCAAATGCAGTTTATTGCATGAAAAGCAAAGTTCATGGCACAAATAAAGAAAAATACTGAATGACACACTGCAGTGTCCAGCACGTTCCTCTAATTCATCAAGTAACTATTTACCATCCCATCATTCCTGTACAAATACTTTACAGTGTTTCTATACATGTGGAGCCCAGTGGATGATCTGTAAGCAAATCTGGAGGAAAAGAAGGAATACTTTCTGCACGTTGTTACAATACTGATTTGATCTGTTCAGTGCTTTTCAGGGCGATCAAACAATTACTTCTTTTAATCACAATTAAATGCAGAATTTCAATGCTTAATTAGTTAATGTGATTAATCACATTTTCACCATATCTCTATGCACTTGGTTATCCTCATTAATAATTAATACTCATACAGCCTTCTGCTGTCGATACACTAGACCACCAATGAATTACTGGGCTGTTGTTTGGAAAGCAATGGTCTGCACCGGTGATCCTCATGAACTGGTGACTGGTGGTGTGTCGTTTTATTCCCCTAAAGTACTATGAAAACATTACAATTCACCTCATTGGATTAAGTGCAGTAAAACAACTACAGCAGCCAATTTTACTGTTAACAGACTCACTCAAGTCTCACTGAAAATCACTGAAGGTGAATTTCTTACTACTAATACTATAAGATCATTATTATTATTATCATGATAAGTAGTATAATTTCTGGAAAGCAGTGCACTGGAAGCAAAGCCACCCACGTCTGACTGATAACGCTCATCACATTGCAGAGTGGAAAGTGAGTGTCAGTAGTTTTCTGAATGAAAGAAACAGTAGATGGTGTCATTAAATTAACAGTAGGTTCTAGAAGAGTAGATCAGCACTAAAGAGATCTGACCAATACACAATGAATCTCATCAGTAAGAAAACACAGTGCAATAATGCAACAAAAATAGAAGACGACTGATTTTAAGGCAGGTTACAAACTGGAGGAAGATGTTGTGATAACCAAAGAAAAGAGCACCAAGATGTGTTAATCAATATTGTACGTCTCAATATCAGACGTATCAGGCACTCTCATGTCAACACAACCACCGTCCATCTGTTACCATTCTGCACCACTGTTTGTTTTCCCTGCTCTGGTTCCAGTCTGAGCAGGAAGCCATCCTGGTTTCACAAGTGGTTGTGGACAAGATGGCGGCTGCTGGTTTGGCCCTCTACGCCATGGTTTTCTTCTTGCACTCCACGGAGCAGAAGAGGAAGCCCTGCACCGCCATGAAGCGCTGGCCAATCAGGCACTTGGAGCAGCCGGAGCACTTGAAGCACTGCGGCTCGGCGTGCCAGTGGTGCTCGCCGTAGGAAACCCGCTGGGCCTCGGGCTCCACCGCTTTCTGGCAGGATGAGCATTTCTGGGAAGCAAATCATATTCTAATGGTGAATGAGGTACTTTATTCATACAAAAATAAATGAAATATTTGTAAAATGCTTTGTCTTTATTTGATCACAACTGTTTAGCAACCCAGTGGGATGTCATTAAATACTTAAAGGAGTTCCTAATGTTCACATTGACACAGTTTGAAGTGAACGCAAGTATGAAATTCCATAAAAACAGAGGCTCTGTGGGGATTATGGTGGATAAATCATGTGTACACATCCTTTGAGCGGTTTGAGATCATTCTCAGATATCAGTTTTACACTGAGCTCAGCTGCATCAAACCTACAGTAAAAACAATCCCAGGTTCAGTTATTTTTAATTCATTTTAATAACATTAGCTCACTTTTAACTAACTGCCGCGTACATCTGTTCGCAGACAGTACACTGTTGTAATGTATTGCCAATTCAGGTTAGCTAGCTGTGGAGAATCTATAATATTATAATATTTTTAAGACATTTTCAAGACTTCAACAAATATAATTTGACACACAAAAATGTCACAACAATTTCTTTGGTAGAAAAGAGTCAATTTATTATAGGGCCGACCAACATGGAGTTTTTCAGGCTGATGCAGATATCGATATTTAGCAGGAAAAAATATCTGATAACAATTAATCTCCGATAATAATAATAATTTTTATGAATTATTTTTCAGCCTTTTAACACTTGCAACAACGATATGAATTGAAGGTATAACACTTAACTTTTCTACTACTTTAATTTCACAACTTTCAAGAACAAAGAAGTGACCTTTGAACAAAATAACGTGCAAAATTGCAGTAAATCTCTGAACACTGTTTCCTATTGGCATTAAACGCACCATTTGAAAATTTAATACCTACAGCAAATTTATGGTAAATTTAAGACAATTTAAGACCTTAATTAGATTTTAATTCAGATTTTAATTTCAGACATTTTAAACCCTGATGTTGTTCTCTAGAGCTAATGGGGCTGGTAGTAAAAGCCTCCATATTTCTCTATAGCAGGACTCTCCTAATACCAATGCTGTTTATCATTCAGCATGTCAATGTCTCAATGATCACTCCCAGATAATTAATTTACTAATTACTAATCAATTAACTTTCCAGGATCAAGGGTTTGATTCTCTTTAGGACCATCCAAGCTAAAAACAAACACACTATGAGAGCTGAATTATGGCTTAGACAACAACTTAATATGAAGAACTAAATTTCAAACTATTCAAACAAACAGAAAGAATCAGTTTCTCACCACAGCGTAGCTCTTCATGTAGCACGGCTGGCACACTGGCTTGTCGTTCTCCATCACATACGTCTCTCCGGCGAGGATACAGTCACAGTCGAAACAGCAGAAGTGCTTCAGATGCCAGTTCTGGCCCTCAGCTTGAGTGTACTCGTTACAGAAGATCAGCTGTGGACAGACACACGTCGACACGAGATGGAACAGTAGCGACCTTCAAAGCTACAGAGACAGAAGCTGATGCATCGAAAGCTCAATGCAACAGAAAAATAAAGCTTCCAAAGAAATGAAATGGTCGCATCGTCTCTCACCTCGTCACAGCCTCCACAGCGCGGCTTCTCGCTGTCTCCATAGTGGCGTCCGCAGTACAGCTTGCCTTTCTTCCAGAAGTAGATCATGTCCACCAGCAGTTCCTTGCAGGTACAACACACAAAGCATGCTGGGTGCCACATCTTGTCGTAGCCGGCCCGCTCTGCGTAGACGGCTGGCTCGCCCAGACGCATCAGCTGCTGGCAGTGATGGCATGACTTCAGGGGGGAGAAGAGAAGAGGAGGTGTTAGTTTGGTGGTGGATCTGATGTTTTTGTGTAAATGGTGCTTCAAAGAGTGACGTTCAGTTCTCTGATTCCCATTAATAAGCCATTAAGTTGAATCATTGGGTAACAACCTGTAATAATTATTGATATAACTTCAAAGTTCTTGAGTTATTTGGTCAGATTTGGTTACATTCTTACAGTGAACTCTTTCAGCACAGGTTTGTTCTCTCATTTGGCTAAACTTGTTCTTCAGTTTTCTTTATTAGGACACACAATGCTTGTATTACAGTAGATGTATCAATATATAGACATCCTGTTCCCAAAAATGTCTTTCATCCCCTCTAATATTAACAAAGAATTATGATGTATTTCCACTAGGTTTACACAAAGGCCAATATCCTTCACTTTGAGACTGTTTCAAAATCTAGAAACCCTCCTTTGATATGACAAAAGGCCCATTTTCTATGGGAATATTTGAACTTTTTGCTTCAGATCGCTGTACTCCCTGAACGTTTTATGGCTGAAAATTCCCATTTTTAACACTGAAGCAGACTATAACCTCAGTCTGCTGTGATGACTCAAGATGAGATGACTGCTGGTGAACCCTGCGATAAGTAAACACTAAGTTATTAAAGACACAGAGAAGAGTGAGTTATTGACATTGTGCTGTGAGGAATCAAGATGGAGGATAGAAATAGAGCGAGAAAGGGAATATAAGACCAACATGGGGGCATGAGAAGAGAGAGAAGACAGCAGCAAGGAGACAAATCTGAAATGATAAGACTCCACATGGCAAGAATTATCTGTCTGCACATGATGGCGTTGATGTGACTCATGACCCACTATGATCCATTGTTAAACCGATATCCTGAATGAAGGAAGGCAGAGCCAGAGGTGGACTTATGGCTCCACCTAGTGTGCACTGTGGAAACATCAGGTTTCATTTACTTCATCAGATTATTTTAGTCATGAATAAACTTTGTAGCTTAGAAGCAGTGGGAGGAAAGATTCATGACACTTCTCACTGTTGACCTTTCACTTTATGAAGTGTTTTGTTTCATTCAAACTACAAAGAATAGCCACACAGATAACATCCCACATAGTTTCAGGACCTGAGGATGCCAGCTCATCGTGGAGGTAGAGGAAAGGGACTACTTACAAAGGCCTGTTGGGTTAGTCCAGCTTGCTGAGACCCAGGGGCGCCCATGGCTCCAGCAGTGGCAGCGGTACCCATGGCTCCTCCTGCTGGCCCAAAGCCAGTGGATGGTCCAGTCCCAGGCCCTGAAAGTGGTCCAGCAACACCAGCTTCTCTACCACCTGCTCCAGCTCCTTTACCAGCTCCTGCACCTGCTGAAGACCCAACACCAGGGATCACAGCCCCTGCTCCAGAACCAGCTCCAACTCTGCCACCCCCAACTCCCGGTCCAATTCCTGACCCTCCAGCACCAGGCGCAGCGTTGCCAGCTCCTCCCTGCACTGCCTGAGCCAGAGCGATCTCCTCAGGCAGCATGACATCTCCAACCCCTAGGGCCTCATCCTTGTACTTGCGAACGAATTGCTGCATTTGCTTGACCTCGGCGGGGCTCAGCTCGTGGCACTTTGACGGGTCCTGGTCGTGCTCGGGCAGCTGGCGAGCCATCTGCTTCCTACGGTAAGCAGCTCCCTCTGTGCCGGCCAACGGACGCTTCTCTGGTGGGAGCAGCTCAATGTAACGCACCGCCTGGAGGTGGAGGGGTGCGGGGGTGTATGAAGGACAGAGACAAGAAAAGAAAAGTTAAGGGTTAAGGACCAATCAGAAAGAGTAGAGGGAAATGCTTGAAAAAGAAAAAAAAGGACTGTGGTGAGAAAGTCAAAGCAAAGTAAAACAAGAATCGTTCAGATACAGAACTAGACTAAACAACCACACACAGGGACTGCAGGAGATGAGTGAAAGGGTGAGAATTATTAATCTTCATGTAATGTAATCAGCATTTATTATCTCATGATAGGCCTGTTGAAAAATTACTCAACAACATACACAGACTAAACTGTTTCTGAGACAAAAGCCTTCATGAGGAGCCGCAAAGTGCAAAAACGTTATCATGGTGCAGCTTCCAATTAAAAGAGCAGCACTTAATTGATTAATTAAAGCAGTAAACTAGTTATTGTCAACCAAACATACCTGCTTGTTGACATTTAGAGGATTTTTCATGGTTATTTTACAGACATTTCTAGATCCCACATTAACACAGAGACTACCAGTGAAAAAGGCAAAAGTTCATCCATTGATAAATTAAATAAATGATTAATTACTTGTCCAAAATCACATCATGAAAATGTACTCTTACCAGATACTTATTGGCTACTGGTGGTACCCACTCATAGGTGACAGATTTCATTGGCACGTCTTTGGGTACTGGTACCAAATTGGCTGGTGTGGCGCCAACAGGAACCGGCACTTTGTTAGCCACAGCAGGCGCGACGTTAGCTGGTGCAGGCTGCGCGGGCAGGCTTCCAGGGGCTGAACCTGCACCACCAGCAGGGTGCACAGAACCAGCCGTGGCAGCTGGTGGCACCACGGTGGAAGAGGCACACGGCGGGACGATGTAAGCGGTGCTGGAGCTGGGCACAGTGATTGTCACCATGTTGCCCTTGTAGCTGGGGATGCCGTCCTTCTTCAGCTTGGCGATGAGGCCGGTGTACTTGGTGTCCTCGAACAGCTTGCCCACCTTCTTGTTCTCCTCCGAGTTCATCTGGACGTTGTGCTCCGTGAGACCGCATTTACAGTTTCGACAGATTTTTCTGCAGAGGAGCAGAAAAGGAAAATAGTTTTTGATGCTTGCATTGTGAAACTATATCTCTATTTTCTATTGTATACATGTTACACATTGTGCTGCTGTGAAAAGTCTTGAATAAGCCCCTAACACCTTATGCTCTCTTCTAATTGATTTTTTAAATAACTATATTTTAAACAAACATGCTTTTTTCAAATCTTACTACGGCATTAAAATTCTGCTTCAGCTTTGCTACAGTATTATAACAACACAATGTTAAATTTATATCCAAATATCTGCACTTTTCACATGCCTCAACACAACTTGCCTCAAGAAACTATGACTTAATTTGTGACTGCTGGGCATGTTTCAGCACGACCAGCCCACAGTTCTCTTAGCAGTGTCAGCCTACTTAAACCTGCTATGATCTGTACAGGTGAGAACAATGGGCAGTAATGACAGTGCTTATATACAGGAAAGGAATCAGAAAAGCTACACTTTAAGTAAAGATTACCATTCTTACATTAAAATCCTTCCCTTCAGGGTTAGCTCACCTAGTAGAGCATGCACCCCATGCACCAAGGCTGAGTCCTTACTGCAGCAGCCCAGGTTCAAATACCTTCCCCTCTCTCTTTTAACACCATCACCACTGTATAGCCTTCAAATAGGCAAAAACCTAAAAATCATTCTGATTATTACAAGTCTAGTTTTTAATTTACTGAGTGTATTCTTGAGGTCTAAGAAAAGTGTTTTAAATCCAGAATTAATTAGATTCATGTCTGAGAAGCAGGCTTATTTTGCCATAAACTTATTTTAGTAACCAGAGGAGTTGCCCCCTACTGGCCATTCGACAGAATGCAGGTTTAAGGCACTTCATCATCAGCTTCTTTTTTCAGACACTCCTTCGTCCTGCAGCAGAGATGTAAGATATGTTAGCCTAAGCTAACTAAGAAAAAATACACAGGGCTACAAGAAGTCTGAAACCGCTGAGGGGACCTTCTATAGTAATGAAATATACTGAAATTGAAAGTTTTGGAGTTGGTGGAGAGTCCTCTCTCTTAACTGCATCAGTACAACACTCCTGAATGAACGTCAAACTCATTAACATTAACCACCACACACCCGTGGTGGGCCTTTGTGCTGGTGCTGCAGTGGGCATCAGGGCACCCGTCACTGCCTTCAGGAAAACCAGCCCAGTGTGGTAATTCATGAGCCACATGTTGGGACAGACAGAGGACCCTGGGTAGTCAGGCTGCCTGTGCACCACTGGACTATTGTTAATTAAGCAAAGAGGAAAGTGATGTTATTGAGCAGCCTGTTTTATTCCAGGAACAATGTGCTGAATAAGCATGCTTTTAATCAATACGCTGCAGCATGATCTATATGACTAACATGCCTGACCAATAAAAGTCTATGTTTCTGTGATGAATGGAAAGAGTGATACAAACCTCCAGAAATGAAGCTCAAAGCCTTCACACTTGTCCTTGCATTTCAAACAGGCCGCTCCAGCACCAAACTCGTGCCCGAGGGTCATCTGGAAATCACGGCACATGAGAGATTACAAGAGTTATCACACTTTTGTTTCCACACACCGTTCAGTAAAAGTCACTGCAAACAGAGAGCACAGCATTTGTGATCCAAGCAAGAATTCCTTTCGAGATATTTAAACATTTCTCTTTGATTCCCATTCAGGAATTTTTGTGAGTGGTGACTTTGTGCATCCTTTTCCCCCGTCAGTGTCAAACAACGCTTGTATCCACCTTCAGCCATTGCTGCTGTTTATGACCATATATGGTCATCTACTTACTAAATGCTGTTGGTGGGATTTCAGCAGGCACCTCGTTTGTCACAGAGACATTTCTGACCTTTGTGACTCTCACTGCTGAGGAATGCACACAGACCTACGATGCCAATATCACAGCTTTAACAACATCAGGAGAGAGGAGCCACTGAGGAGCAGAGGCATGATTTGTTATTGTAATAAAGTGGCAAACCCATCAGTAAATCTTACTAAAATAAGCTGTTTTTTTAACATGGGAAACATTAATGAAAGCGTATTAAATAGATGTTTTGGATTTCAATAAAATATAACATTTGTAACGTAAATAAAGCTATGCTCCTCTATCCTTATCTTCATTGTTGCACAGAAGGTGTGAGAAATATTAAACATGGCCTATAATGTGTTATTTTGATTTCTACATACTTGCACTCCATCTTGCTTGTACAGAAGAATCTACTTACTTTTCAGGGCTTTAAAATGAGGCGAGCTGAGTGTTCACTACTTGTGGAGTCTAAATATTTGTTTCGGGCATAGTGAGGATGACTGACCATTGTTGGATGAGGTCACTCACAGTTGGTGTGTCAGTTTCACAAACTGTGATCTACATTGATCATGTGTATGATGACGAAGCCTGCAGGGTCAGTAATTATGGTGACAACACTCTGCAAAGAGGCTGTTCAGACACAAATTACACAGCTGGGGTCCGATGAGTCATATTCATGAGTCATACTGTTGCAGCAGGCCTGAGCCATTTTGAGTTCAGCAGGCCACCAGCCATCTTGTTTCTGCAGCATCTGAATTAAGTCAAAACACATTTTAAACTCTTATCTGAGTTGAACTATATGTTTACAGAATAATTATCTCAATTCCTGCAGTTGATAGCAAAAATAAAACTGTGCATTATCAGATAGTTACAAGAAAGCAACAGATATATATGATCACTTTGCTTTTTCTATATTTATATAAGAAGCTCTTTCCTACTGCAGAAGCTGTAAGATGTGATGTAGATTGTGACAGTGTGCCCATTGTCACAACATATTAGCTCAGTCTTCTTTTTTTTGGAAAGATGGGATGCACTTAAATGCACAGAATGTTGCCTGAACACACAGGTTGCTTTTCTCCAGAAGAGCAGCAACAGTTTGACAGGAATTACCGCAGACTGTGACCAGCGACCAGCAGCTGCTGAACACCGATCTGCTCTGGGGATTAAGAGCACATGTTAGACTGGGTCGGTCTGGATCATCCAGCTGCACAGACCCACTTCTCTGGCAGCTTCCTTTATAGGCTGCACACAGCATACACTGAGCAGCAACAAGCAAATGGATCTGCCAAAGACAAATGTCTGTATAATAGTCATACACAGGCTTTACTGACAGGTGAGGAATAACACCTGGGACACATCAGGCAATATGGAGACAAGTGGGTCAGAGCATCTCCAGGACTGCAGCTCTGGTGGGGTGCCATTCCACCGCTGGCATGCCAGCTGTCTGCAGGGCTGTGCAGGGATCTCAGGGCTCAGGCATAAACACAGATAACCTGGATCATGCACCTGAACAACAGCACAGATTACCAACAACATCTACAAGGAGAGTGACATTGATGGGCCCCAGTGCCTCTGAAAAAAAGGACTGTGAATCTACTCATCTGAAGTTTCACTTTCCACTTTCCACACACTTTCAGCGCCTGATTATATGTTTTTAGTTGACTCTCAGTGCAGAGAAGTTGCACTGTGATTATCATAAAAGAATGGGCTTCTTAAATGACCCATCTGATGAACGTGCATTTGGAAAAGCTGTCGCCTCTCCTAAATATAATCCCTGTCTGGAAAGTAAAACCCACACATTTTAACAAACATGTCCACTTGCTCCACCCTTGCATGACGAACTTGAAACTTAATTTAATTGCTCTTGCACAAAAGCAGAAGTAAAGATAAATCCATAACGGCATATCTGAAAAGCACTACTGGAATTACACTACTATAATTCAAACAGAGACTTTTTCTCTTTGATAAATTCACTTTGGCACCGATATCAAAACAGCGATTTAGTACAAACTAGACGGTTTACACATCCATGTTGAAAACTGTGTATTTCTGCTGAATATCTGCAGACATGTTGAACAGCTCGTTTGAACACAGTTCAGGTGACAGCAGGGTGACACTACGGGATCAAAATTACAAACGCAGTTAGGCACTTTTTTTTTCAGGGAATAACTTTGCTGCTGGATTAGTTTTGTCAACAAGTCAACAGTAAAGTGCGTGTTAATATATATGTATATCAATTAAAATAGCTCGCATTATAAAGACGGTTTAACTCTACTTTTAACGCTGGACATGGTAAATGCTCCAAAGTAAAGTCCGCATGTCATAGTGCAACTTTTGTCGCCACCTGCCCGCACTCGGCACACCTTTCCAGGGCGTTCCCCTCAGTCTGAGAACCGAGGACAAGGTTTGGACAGCTTACCTTCTTCACTTCCTTCTCTATTTCCATGTTTGTGTCTGTCGGTGGGGAGTTTTTACTGAGTCCAGGTGAAAGGAGCAGGTGAGCCGCTGCTGAAACTACTCAGGACCGGCAGGAACAAGACAACACGGCCCGGCTCATTCCCCGTTTTCTCAGTTCGGATGTTGTGTTCCGCACTTGTATCAAGTGACGTAGAACAACAACAACAGAGTTTCCGGTCCTTACTTTCAAAATAAAACTCACCCACAGACACTTTATTAATCCCAAGGGAAATGAAATTACAGTTACAGCTTTTTTTAAACATAAAGAAAATAAAGTAGCAGAGCGCAGGGGAGAGATTATCAAAAAATCCAGACATAACTATTAAAAATATACATACTAAAACTAAAATACAAAATCCTTAAATCTATTTTAAAAAGTGAAAATAGTGTGCAAGTATGCAGACTGTACTGTAACTAACTATATACCATTAAGACTGTACGCAACAAGAATCAAGAGGTGTACATCTTTAACACATAACTTTATAGGTTAGGCTGTAAGATCATAAAAAATATGTGACAATGATATATAAAATAATTACAATGAAATGTTGTTATTTGAATAACTCAATTCCAAGAGAGACGTTTTTTCTGTACGAGAGGGAGCCCCCATGTAAATAAACCACATATAGTCTCATGGGGAGTGCAAAATGTGTTCAAATTAATAGTGTTTATTTCAAAATAGTTTGAACAAAATTTTAATCTGACTTCCATCATATTAGACCCAGTGTGACCCAGTGAGAGCAGACATCAAGTTCTTAAGTAATTCTATTTTTCCAGTCTCTTACTTTGAAGAGAATCTTTCCTTAATTCCGGAAGAGTCGTTACATCCTGTCTCTTGCTTGACGCGGCTCTAGCTCAGAAGGTCCCGTTCGCTTTCCATTGATTTTCAAGGAGGGGACTTCCGCTATGATGGATCTTCTTATTGACCAATGAGAATAGAGTGAGTGGGCCGTAGAGCACATATTGACCAATCAGAGAGCAGAAGGGGCGTGTTCTTATCGCACAATGGATACGATGGAAAGATTCAACCTGCTTTAGTTGTGATTAAATGGTTGCTGTTATCTTCTACAAAGATTTTTCTTTTTATTGTCCTTATCATGTTTTATTTTTAGAAGCAAATATATGTCATATATGTTGTTTTAAAAACATTACTGATTATGATTATTTCAGTATTTCATGCATTGCATACACACACACACATAAACTCACAGCTGGGTTTGTTTTGTGATATTTTGTGATATGACATGTCCTGGTTCTTGAAATGCCTGTCAACAGCCGCAGCTTGTCTCTCTGACAGGAAACAATGTGGTGAGCGACTTCCTCTGTGAACTACTGTTGGCCTTCACAGAGGAAACAACACTGTCACACCCTGACTGGTCAGATCTGGTCTTATCGAGTTCGATGAGTGGGAATGCTGTTCATCATAGGGTCTGGTCTGTGCAGTCTGGTATGAACACCTACAACATAACACAGAATTTTCTGAAATCATCCGTAGACTCTGATTTCCCCCAGCATCTCCAGAGAGGTCGCCATTTCCTCATCATGTGTCATGAACTTGCATGATGCTGTGACCTGCAGCTTTTAATGTGCTCAAAGTATTTAATTCAAAATGACCCTCTGCCTCCTCAGGTGAGGCCATTCAAGGTTAATGAACTGTGAGATTGTCTGTCCCACAGTCTAAATGTGTTTAGATCAGCCCCTTTGAATGGTTGCATAATAACAGTAGAAGAAAACAGACAAAAACTAAATATGGAATAATGAGGACAATATACTAAAGACCATTCAGACAAGGCTTCAATACCTGCAGTAGAAGAAAATTCATCATTCATCATAATGGATCTAATGACAAGTTAATGACAAAGAAATGAACTTATTTGAATCTAAAGATGTTGACAGTAGTGGAAATTCACCTGTATTGTGACTACTAATATATAATAGTATGCTATGATTTGATTTATGATACTGTAAAATATTACTAAATAGAGCTACTATTATACACTTTTCACTCATAATAATTGCTGCAAAACAATGTTTTCTGTATTTGATGCACTAATAATTTACAATGAAAAATTACAATTTCATGAAAGAGATGAAGTGAATAAAACAGGTTTTGTATTGGACAAATGTGTAGCACAGTCACAAAACTCATTTCAGTGGCTTAAAGAAGCAACAATATTGAACTGTGGGAAATATGTGTTGTTGATATGTGATGAGATGTATTTCAAATTAACAGGTAGGCTAACAAATTCGGTGAAAGTGACTGTGTTGAGTCTGTAGTAGTGTTTGTCTGTTGTATACTGACAATGCTTAATTAGTTTAACAAATACTGTGAGTCCTTGTTATTCTCATTGGTGCAACAGCAACGCTAGCAACCTCGAAGACTCTCCCCATTAATCTGAACAGAATTTAGCTGAAGTAGCAACAGGAGATAGTTTTTGGAGACCATCATGTACCTCATGGCTTCATCCATTAGCTACCA
The DNA here is from genome assembly GCA_029721515.1 of Synanceia verrucosa. Taxonomy (NCBI): domain Eukaryota; kingdom Metazoa; phylum Chordata; class Actinopteri; order Perciformes; family Synanceiidae; genus Synanceia; species Synanceia verrucosa. Next base: position 25,292,072 of record CM056556.1, on the reverse strand, counting down.
AGTAGCCCTGCCACAAGTATTTCTTGACTGCATGTTTCAGCAGAAAAGAATACATCAAAAAAAGGAAGTGGTTTATTCTCTAAATACTTTTTCACTGTGACGACACCAGCGTGTTCATCAGTGTGCTCAGCTGATTCCTTCAGCGATGCATCGACCAAGCCAGCCGGACCTCAGTGTGTTTGCTTGAGAACACTTTGGGAGGAACACATGGATGTGGACGAACACACTGTCTGCTATTCTGTAAGTCTCTGTGAATCTGAATCCCTCCAGCAGGTGTGGAAACTCTGTCTCTTTATTTTTCCTCTGCAGTGTCCTTATCAGCTGCGTTGCATAACTCATAAACTCACACGTTCTTTTCCTTTGCTATCATGTGAACTGGCTTTAAATAAGTACATGATCAAAAGTGTTTGGATTTTATTCTCTATTAAGAATGCTGAGAACATTATCTGATCATACCCGCAAGAGTGTGTGTATACCTTAGAAGAAGAGAGCAAAAGTTAATAGTGTTTGGATTCGGGTTGTTTGCGCTCAGGTCACATTTTTTGGTGGATGTCTCATGTTGAAAAATAAAAACCATGCGAATGCACCAGATGTGAATATTTGGATCTCAAGTGGTCTTATATCTGGACATGTTTTACTGCTAACATGTGGAGTTCACGGTGCATGGATCTGGTGCAGCTGGTTTAAATTTAGCTCACTGTTGATTACACTCTTGCCCCAACAGTAACAAAGAGGAAGCTGAAGCACACAGTTTCCTGTTGAGCAGCAAGACTCCATCTTTGAATCTATAGAACCACATAGTATTAGTAGCATAAAATAAAGGTAAAAAAAACAACAAATATAAGATTGATTGATAAAGATATTTCTGTAACACAATAGGTAAGATGCTACAGACAAGAATGTTGTTTTTCCTACATTGGTCATTTTGAGATCTGAGGCCGTTTAGTTTCTACCAACACATAAATTCACTGTATGTTAGCATTAGATGGTGCCTCCTTTGCTATGTTTATAATACAAAAAATAAAATGTAAGTGATCAACTGGGGTAGAATTTGACAATGCGATTTTTTTCTCATTCTCTGAATCCGATATCTCCACTTCAGCAGCACTTACATCCACCAAACATCCTGGTTTTGCCCCTATATGGTGAAGGCTTTTACAGAGCTGCTGGAATAATATTCATCATTGCCCCATTTCTCACTCAATTATCAATCACCAATCAACCTAAGCTGCATGTCTTTGGGCTGTGTTTGGACCAGAGAACCCACGCTACCACTGGGAGAACATGCAGACTCCACACAGAAGGGCCCAGGTCAGGTCAGAACCTGTGACCCTCTAGCTGACAGTAGGGTGACCATGGCGTGGCATGGGTTTCTAAGGAACATGATCAAGGGCGCATACAAACGAAAGAACGCTCTGGACAGACAAAATACCATTGTTGAAGGAGAACTGGACCGGAGCTAGAAGATATCAAATGCAGAGCTACAAAACAGGATAAAAACCCAGGCAATAGCAGTAACTATGAGCAGCAATTAAAATACGCTGCCCACATCTGCAGGATGGAGAACGATCAACTACAAAAGCAGCTTCTGTTGAACACCAAAGCCACCAGCAGTTAAGAAGGACCATGATGATCAAGTCAGACGTCATGCAACTGTTAGCAAGAACAACAGGAGCACCCTAAAGAGCTGTCTAAAGAACTTTAAAGGGGAAAAAGATAATGATGATGATGATGATGATCCCACAAATTAAGGCAATGTCCCATATTTGATTAGCAGCCACAACAAAGAGGCAGTGGACAAAGCAGTGGAAAACTTTTCCCAGAAAGTTTTTTTTTGTGAGCTCATTAATAAACAGCAGCTGAACTAATGAATGTTTACCACACTGTGCAGCATTCACACCATAAACACATATAATAAGAAATAAGCAGCTCCACTCATTTTTCAAGAAAACTGTCCCGTAAAAAAATGTGGCTTTTGTTTTCATTGACTAATTGATACAAGTGTTGCTTTTTTAATAGAAGTGTTGGAAAGATCTGTTCAAGCCAATTACTGTTATCTGTTATTTGTATTCAAAGTAAAGGTTCATTGCACAACCTGGGGGTAAATTTCAATGTATTGATTTTTATAAGGTAAAAGTTAATGGTTTCAGTGAAATGGTTATATTTTAGGGTTAGATGGACCCTGTATCAAAATCTAAACTACCCCTCAGCATCGTGATCACATGTCCCACATTGTCCCAAACAAACATGACCCATGATGTGGGTTGTTGGCCACCGTTATCATTTAGTCCTGTATTTCACCCTATTCACCTGAGATGTCTCTTCTTACACAGAACAGACTAAAGTTGCAGAACTCATTTTGAGCTTTGGAGAAATCAAGCACTATGGTGTGTAATCTTTTGAATTTTTCACGATTCTCTAACCTTTTATAAACTAACTCTGGATTTTGCAGACAACACCAAATTCAGAAGACATTGGACAACCTTCCCATTTCCTTTCAAACTGAACACAAGCTACATCCTAAACATGCATGGTGCAACCATGGTGAAGCTATCGCTGATATGGTGTGGGAAAGGGACCAGCCGCTGACACGCCTCCATCACCTTAAGCAAGGTTGAGGTTTTGGACACGTGAACCCACACCCTCAGCCTTAAAAGCTTGTGGTTGGCTCCTAAGGTTCACGCTGTTGGTCATGATGAGGGGGCTGCTCGCACTCGCCGCGCTGTTGGTGGCCGTTCTCGGCAAAGAGACGTTTGAGGGGTAAGTGGGCCAACCAGAGAGCTGCTCACTGCCTCTAAAACATAAATGCATCCAGATGATTCACATGTAATGGTTTTTATTTTTCTCATAAGTGTTGAGTGTCAGCCTAGAGAAACCTTACGTGTTCCTACTTCTCTCTTGGTTTAGCCTCTTGAGTTGAGTCCGAGGATGCAGAACAATGTGCTTCTCTTTTTATCCATCAGGCATCAGGTGCTTCGCATTGTTGCAAAGGATGAGGACCAGCTGTCTCTTATCAAGGATCTGGAGGATATGGTTGAGTTTGAGGTAATTTATCATCCACTAACAATAAAATAGAAAGGAAAAGATTAAAAAGCAAAGCTTTAAATTATCTCTTTGTTAAGGAAGCTTAATATGTTGTGTGATGTCTGTTTTCTCTCAGCTGGACTTCTGGATGGGAGTGACTGATGTGGACAGTCCTGTGGATGTCAGAGTTCCTTTCCACAGCCTGCAGTCCATCAAAATTCACCTGGAGAGTCAGGGCATCGAGTACTCCATCATGATTGAAGACCTCCAGGTGTGACAACCGCAACCCCTCAAGTCCAGGATTAGAGAGAAAAAAACACTGAATCTGCTCACTCTGACTGAATAATGCATTTGTTGACCTCTCTAACTCAGACATGAACAATGTGGTTGTCCTGCAGGTGATGCTGGATGAGGAGCAGGAGCAGATGGACTCTGCTGGCCGTGTCGCTGAGCCCAGAAACACTGACAGCTTTGACTTCTCCAATTACCACACCATCGCTGAGGTTAGTACCTGGTAAAAGCATTAATGCAAATAAACCCTTTATCACTTCTAATGTATGGAAATAAAACATAATCAGGATGGTGTTTGTAGCATTCATACATTCCATTAAATTTGCTACAGTGTCTGATTTTAACAGCATGTGTTGTACTCCTTGGATCTCATGAGTGTTTGATTTTGAATTTTAAAAAAATAAAGTCCAGGATATGTTTGAGAACAAATAGATATAAGATTCCAAAATCCATCCATCTCATCTGATCTGGGTCTCCTGTCATTTGGATGTGCCTCTATTTTACTCTCCTTTGTAAGGGTTAGGGTTAATTAATTAGTTAATTAATTCCTTTACTTGGGGCAGCAGCTCACTGGGGAACAATCCAGAAAGCACAAGCAAAATCTGTGGCAAGGGACAGCCCATCCAGATCATCACAGAAAAAAAGTTTGACTTGAAATAATAAGGGCTCTCACTCCAGGTATTTAAGGAGTGGCTGGCTCATAGCAACAGCCCCTGATGTTCTACATTACAAGAACACTTAATCTAGATTTTTATGGTGCAGCCCAAAATTATAACATATCAGTAACAGAGCTATACATAATTATGACATAACTGTAAAGAGCATAATTTTGTCTTGGGTTTAGATCTACAGTTTCCAGGACATGCTGGTGGCTGAGAATCCCAACCTGGTCAGCAAGATAGTGATTGGCCGGAGCTACGAGGGGCGTCCCCTGAACGTGCTCAAGGTAAGGTAAACAAACAAAACTTATGACATCTGTGCTTACAAAAATAAATGAATGGCCAAAAATCAAACAAACCAGCACTTGCATGACAAAATGAAGCGATCTCTACATGCTGGACATCGTGGGATGTTAAATGACGATTGTGAAATATGCTCCTTCATTATTCTTTGCTATTAATTTTTACTGTTTCTTCGCTCCTGTCCTTTTCCTGCAGTTCAGCACTGGTGGGACCAACCGTCCTGCCATCTGGTTGGACACAGGAATCCATTCCAGAGAGTGGGTCACCCAGGCCAGTGGAACCTGGTTTGCCAAAAAGGTGCTTTGATAATTCTCACGTTGTTTTTCTTCACTGCTGTGGCATTCTGACCACTACCCTGCTGCACACTCAACATTATGTTCTTCACACTTCTGTAAGTAGATTGTGACCGATTATGGACGCGACCCTGCTCTCACCGCCATCCTCAACAAGATGGACATCTTCCTGGAGATTGTGACCAACCCTGATGGCTTCCACTACTCCCACTCCACGGTGAGCTTCATACATAGATTTTATTTCTTTTTAGAATGATTTCAGTTTCCAAAGTAAAAACTCATTACAGGGACAACAATTGGTGATGCTAATGAACATAAGCTGACTGGATGATGTAAAACACACAATAAATTAAAGGGTACAACTTGTGATGCTGTTTCCAGAACCGTATGTGGCGCAAGACTAGGAAGCCCAACCCTGGCTCTAGGTGTGTGGGAGTCGATCCCAACAGGAACTGGGATGCTGGTTTTGGAGGTAATGCCTTTTACTTGTAGCTCAAATTCACCTAAGTACTCCACCTCATTCTCAAAACTTGAGACACCAGATCCTGCCGAAATGAACATGTTTAATTCCTATACACACTGGCTTTAAAGGGATATTTCACTTGAACATTAGACTATATCGCCTACAGCTTGACAACTATCTTTAGAAAGGTGCACCATATTTTTCGACAGACTGGTCTTTTCAAAAAAGCTCAAGAGGATATTTATGGTGTCATCCATTTTTTTTTTTTTTTTTTTTGCATTTTCTCTATCTAGGTCCTGGTGCCAGTGGCAGCCCCTGCTCAGAAACTTACCGTGGACCCAGCGCTCACTCTGAGTCTGAGGTCAAGTCCATTGTAGACTTTGTGAAGTCCCACGGCAACTTCAAGTCCTTCATCTCCATCCATTCGTACTCCCAGATGCTCCTTTACCCCTATGGCTACACCAGGACTCCAGTCAAGGACCAGGCTGAGCTGGTAAAAATCACACTCTGTTGCTGTTTATGTCTTCTTTTCCCAGAGGTTTGGTTCTAATTTTGCCTGTAATGTGAGAAATATAAAAGAATATGCAACAGTAAAATGAGAAGCTGTGAAATAATATATCTCATCGTGGTAATCTATTTTTATAGCACAATCTGGCTAAGAAGGCTATCACTGACCTGGCCTCCCTGTACGGTACTCGCTACAGATACGGCAGCATCATCAACACCATCTGTAAGTCAGAATCACACACACAATTAATGAATCAGACAGACAGTGCCAACAACATCTATTATGACTGTCACCTGAAAGTCTATATATTCTATACCCTGAGCGAGGCCTTTTTAATTTGTAGACCAAGCTAGCGGTGGCACCATTGACTGGACCTACAACCAGGGTATCAAGTACTCCTACACCTTCGAGCTGAGAGACACCGGCCGTTACGGCTTCATCCTGCCAGCCAATCAGATCATCCCCACTGCCAGGGAGACGTGGCTGGCTCTAATGGCCATCATGGACCACACCTTCAAGAACCCCTACTAATGTGTGTGTGGAATCCTGTGGAGAGGATGGTGTGGCAAATGTCACCTTTGTGACAACATGTCTTCATCAAGACTAACTCATCATCATCAACTCTTTAGATGATGAAAATGACCAACAAATAAACCAGCACACTGGAAAACTGCAGTTGCTATTTCTTTATGATTTCTTTATAGATGACAGACATGTTTGAGCAACAAAATTTTTCTGCATTACGATCACTTCATTTATATCTTTCATTACTATGACTATTCATCATCAGATTTATTGAGATTTATTAGAAATGCTTTAAAACAAAAATATATACTGTACATGGTATGGTGTTGGCACAGAGTGAAACTTAATGCCTGTCTTATTTGTTCCCAGTTTATTTTTCTCCAGCTTATCTTGATCCTGCCACTTCTTGCACTAACCTTAACCTTATATGGATACAGTTTTTCCTTTTTCAATGACTTATTTCTATTTTTAAACAGATGTGATGGGTACAGAGTAAGAGCTGGTTAAATTTTCATCCAGTGAACTGCTGAATTACATCTGTAGATTCAATTACAAATTATTAAATTATTTAACCAAAAATATTTTTGTGCTGTCAATATTTCAAAGAAACAACTGCAACACAGCAAACTGTGTACACTTTTATTTGCCATTCATTTACAAACAAATAAAAACAAAACCATGTGACCAGATCATTAATATGAGTTAAGACTGATTAAAATCACACAAAAAGCACTGGAGGTGTCGACCACATTTACATTAAATGCACTTCAAAGGAGACTGTGAGTGTGTTCAAAGAGCTACTGCGACACGTCACGAGCACACCAATGAAAGAAAAGGCCACAAATTAGCAATACTGTTTTTGCCGCTTTTGTACTTTTCTGACAGCCAGAAACCTGTTCCTTCCTTTAGTGACGCTGTGATAATGGTAGTCTGTGTGAAGACCTCAGCTGATCAGTGTAATCACACACACACACAGAAAACCATATGCAGTCACATAGCAGATGAAAAGGCTGTACATAAAGGCGGCTCGTGTGGACCTTCATTTTAGGAATCACAATATAACTTTGTGACAGAACGTGTAAAAAAAAAAAATGACGGAAATGCAGCGCAGCTTTTCAGATCAAGAGCTGTCATGTTATATATTCAAAATTATGTCTCATGTAATACCTATATTCCCAGCATTTACCTCATATCATATCAACATTCAATCATTCTGTCTCCAGCTAGAAAAAGCCTTTCAGGAATGCCATTACGTCTCAGTGGCTGTTATACTGATGGAGCTCAGAGGGACCTTTTTGGATGTCTTTAAAAAGAGAAGAACAGTTCATCCACCGAATGAAGAGATTACAAGTATTAGGAAATATTTATCAACCTATCAATAAAACACAAAATTAATTTGAATGCCAAAAGATCCATCTGTTTCTCACAGGCTCACAAGAGTTTCAGTGCAAACAGGTAGCATTTATTAAATAGTGGAATAAAACAACAATAATAAAAAGATCAAGTGGAGAATACTTCAGTCTGATATCAATCTCCAGACTTAAGTATTGCGTCGGTTACTGAGAACTTCTGTTCCTACAGATTTTTAATTTCATACTATTCTTCAGTCTAATTAATGGTGTGTAGTGTTAATTACTATCCCAAATCCATATTCAGCATCTGTGTGGCAGAAAAGAGTCAGAAACATGTATGCATTTACACATACATGTACAAGTGAAAGGAAATCGGAACCTGAAAAAAATGGACTTTGTGGTTTTGGGCTTTGCTGCAGTTACGTTTGTTTGGGAACGGATTCTGTGTGGTTGAGAGGGTGGGTGTTATTTCCAGGGTCTGCTGCTCTGAATCCTGGCGCTAACCCTCCCAGATGTAGAGGAAGTCCGTTGACTCCGAGCACTGGACACTTCAGACCGGGAGCTACTGGCTGACATGCGGCTGGACATGCGACCTGCGGTGGACACACATGGGGACAACAGTGAGCAGCAATCTGGGAGTCCTGCTTTCTCTAGTTTAGCCCCATTTTGTAACATAGACTGATAAGACCAGTCTGCAATGCTTTATTCTTCACAGGTCCCATATTTTCCGAGAATCTCTCAGAAAAGGACATGATGCAAGTGCAACTTCAAATTCACAGCATCTGTAATTTGGTTACTTAGGTGTTTAACATATACTTCTCGTCAATGGAAATCAATTGCTAGCATGACCTGTAAAAAGTCACTTATAAGGTCAAGCACACAACCCATTCCATGTGGAAAATTAACTTATACTATTACAAGAATAATTTATTTACTTTGCTTTAAATTGATCAGTTTATTTCACCTAAATAAATAATAACTGTTGCAAAATGTTTCCCCTTAAATTTTGTACCAACTACCAAACTGAATTGAATTTAAACTAATAAGTTGAATTCCTAACAGTGTTGCCTCACATCCAGAGTTACTGGTGATGAGCAGCTCTTCCAGCTGCTCCTCTATCTTGGCCAGCTCGTCGGATTTAAACCGCCACCTCTTCTCTGCAGCTTGCGGTAGCGCAGAGTTCTTCTTCCCCTTTGATGACATGGGAGAGGACAGGCATGAGGTTGGGATGGAGCCTGTCGTCATCCCTTCTGGAAACTTCTGAGCGATTACCTTGAGACCTGAGAGAGGACAGCAGGGTGGGATGATAGCCATTTTCAACCATATTACACCATGTAGCACAAAGCGCTTTGACCTTTTCTTTTGCACTCTTTTCATACAGAGAACCTGCAAAAATACTGGCTTCGATCACAAATGTTAACGTCCCAGTAAACAGTTGCAACGAGCTAGTGGAGATGGAAAACATTAGACAACATCTTCACCATTAATTTTAAAGGAAGTAGACTTGATACCCAACCTCCAGACAGTAGAAAGAGATTCTCAAATCCTCGCTGAAACATGACGGTGGCTGCATGGCTGGCTCTTCTCTCGTCGTCATCGTACACAATGATGATCTTCCCTGCTGCATTTTTCTGCACCGTGTGCGGGTTAAGTTCAGACAGTAGTAAATGGTTTTCAAAAGCCCAAACATTAGTTTTCCTACATTATTTTGGGTGAAGGATACATACTGCAGCAAGTCTTTGGTGTAAGGGTTCATTACTCGAGATAGCATGGCTATGGGGAAATTGTGTGCTGCAGGAGAGAGCGTGATTAAAAAAGTTATTTTTGCATGTGAAGCTTGACAATGCAACTTCATGTCCTACCTACCACTGATGATGTGGCAGCGGTCATACTCGTCGCGGTCTCGTACGTCCAGCAGAAGGTATGGGCAGTCAGGGTAGGGCTGATCAAGCTCAGGACTGGACACCAGCTCATTCTCCGTCTTCTGATAGTTCCTGTCGAGGTTCAGCTCTCCCACGCCAGTAATAACACTAGAAGTAGGGTGATGATGATTCATTAGAATAGAATGAATTGGGGGAAATTCACCTGCCACAGCAGCATTGAGAAATTACAGCAATAAAGAAACAATAAACAAAAGCAGGGCGGCATGGTGGTGCAGTGGTTAGCACTGTCACCTCACAGCAAGAAGGTACCAGGTTGGATTCCCAGCCTGGGGCCTTTCGGCCTTTCTGTGTGGAGTTCGCATGTTCTCCCCGTGTCTGTGTGGGTTCTCTCTGGTACTCCGGCTTCCTCCCACCATCCAAAAACATGCATGGGGTTTAGGTTAATTGGTTAATTTAAATTGACCGTTGGTGTGAATGTGAGTGTGAGTGGTTGTCTGTCTCTATGTGTGCTGTGATGAACTGGAGACTTGTCCAGGGTGTACCCTGCCTTCTGCCCTAAGACAGCTGGGATAGGCTCCAGCCCCTCCGTGACCCTATGTGAGGATAAGAGGTAGAAAATGTATGGATAAACAAAAGCAATCACATAATAGAATAAGTAATAGCAACAAATATTTATATATACACTAAATAAAAAGGAAGAAAATATATATATATATTTTAATTGCAAATTAAATGTTAATTAAAACCCAACTATTAGATTAAAAAAATGTATTTATTTTTTGCGTGGATGTGACATGTAGAAATAGACATAATTTTTTTTCTGTGAAAAAGAATAGTGCAAATTGCTTTGGAAAAAATGGCAATGACATAAATGAGTCATGTTGTGTTAACATCAGAACAACAACCACCTTGAATGCAATAACATCACAGGACAGTATTGATTTTGTTTCTTAGTGCAGGGAAAGGTTAATCACCCAAGTGTTGGACCAGTTAACGTGAAAACAGAGTCTTCGGGAAAAGAGCAAATGTGGAGCACACTGCTCTCCCCTTGTGTAGGTTTACTCCAGCACTGCCCTGCTTTCTCTCTCCATCTGTCCTCCCCACAAGGTGAAGGAAACCTAAAAGCTGCCATGACAGAGAGCACTTGCACTCCTGAGGTTACTGTTTGAGCTGGAGAGTGAAGAGGATGTAGGCAGAGGAGGAGGGGACGCTATTAACATACAGGGTAAGGTTATTGTACGGTCCAGTATGAAGGAGGGTGGGGGTGTGGGAGAGACAGATATCCAAGGATATATGGTATGTTGCAGATATAGTGGGTGTCAGGTTACTGGTTACCTTAGCAATGTTGACCTGGCAGAGTAGCAGTTTTCCTGTGTGTCTGACAGTGGTGACATCCGTGGGGAGCCGTTGTTGTGCTCAGACAGACACTCTAAGTCTGCATCAGACACCACAGTCTGATCGTCTGCAAAGCAGCAGCAAGTAGTGGAAAATCAAGGGACTGTAACCTACAGCACTGACAGAACTTACTGTAAAATTGAAGTAGGTGGAGATAAATGAAGTTTCACAATGTTAAGTGAATTAGTAACCTTGACAGTTACCTCCGGGGGGGTGTGATTCGCCACCAATCTCACTTTCGTTCAGGTCTGATACAGAGGCAACCTGAAGTATCTGGTGTTAAAAGAAAGAGTGGAGAAATCTAAGCTGCTTCAAATAGGAAGAAAAACTGCAATAGATGCTAAGAGAATGGCATCCTAGAGTCTGTGAATAAAGGTCTATTCAAAACTACTCGCACAAGTAACGTCTATCAATTATTAAGCATTGTAAACAGATCAGGGTTTCTCACTGCATTCTTTCCACCCTCTTCACTATAGGGGCCATAACTGATGGATTTCCATGTGCGACACCTAAATCTTGCAGGATGTTACAGTATTGCAAAGAAATAATGTTGAATTATTGCTTACCAATTGTGCAAACGTTGTCACCTTTAACCGTTTGAATAATTCATCTTTTCGATATCTGTAATCTGAAAAAACAAAAGGGGGAAAACACAACTTAAATCTAAGACAGGTTACAGGAGGAAGGAGCCTTTGGGGGCAGACTTGAAATAACTCATTTACAGTTTTTCTCAGTCGCTTTGGTGCTTTTCTCACATCACTCTTCACATTTACACAACAGTTAATGCATTTCTCAAAACAATTAGTGCGAACTGCAAAACCTAGTGGATAACCTGCAAAAGTGTGTCACTTGCTCAAAATGGATAGTTAGTTCATTCCTCAAAAGCAAGTATTCGTGTCAGTGTAATCAAGATGACACCATTTACCGTTTATGAACTAGATAATTGTCATTATGACAGTTTACCCTGTCAGTGTTTTCTAATGGAGAAAAAAAGTTCTTGATGAAACTACCTGAGAATGGTCAAGACAGCACTATGGACTATTTACACAGACATTTGAAAACTACAGTAAAGTCGATCCATAACTGTAGCTCTGATTTTATCAGGGATCCTCCTGAATGTGGCCTCCTCTCCCTCTTCACATCCTCAACACCCTTCATGAGGCTTATGCTTCACACAGTTCTTCTCATAAGTGAAAGCTGAGATTCATCTGAGAAAAAATGTTCAATTTAGGGGACATTTTCATGAAAATGAAGCATAAAAGATAAAAAGTATAATATTTGCTTGATAGATTTTGACAACTAGTTCAACATTTTCATATGTAATGACTCAAGCAATGAAATGAGGACTATCAGTTTTATAGGGAATGACTATTCAGCATTCACAAGTATAGTTAATTTTGACTGACAGAAACAAATATAATATTATTAAACACCAGAGAGTTGCTTAAAAAAGCAATTGATGCATGTCCAAAGCATTTGAAATTTGTTGGAAGGAATGACAAACTGCTACTATGATGTGCAGAAATGACTAAATGTTGTGGAGGTTGAACTAACTGTTGTGCAAATGTAAAGAGTGATGTGAGAAATGAACCAAAGAGACTGAGGACAACTTATTCGCAGGTCACCCTTCTCTTCATTTCCCTCCAATTCTTCCTCCATTTTTTCTGACATATACTGCACTGCCTGTTTTAAACATATTGTATTGCATTTTTGCAGACATTTTTAATGTGGTTTTAATTGTTTTGTAAAGTGTCCGTGAGTGGACATTGTTTATGAGACACCAACAGTGTGTGGCAGCAGTCCAGTGACCCAGTGCACTACTCTCTACTTACTGGGTCAAATATGTGGTCCAAGTTGCTATGCAACCTTGTGACATGTCCTTGAATGTAGGAAGATGATGAAGCCATTCCATAGATAACATATAATGAGTTTTGAATCTAGACACATGATTCAAGATTACACTCCAAATACAGCACAAATAAAAATCTATTTGTCTTCAGACTGCGGCTTTAACTGGCAAACTACAAAATATCAGAGATGTATTGTATGAGAGCATCAAACAAGTACATACAGTACAGCAGACAGATAAAACATGATACCTATAAACACATCCACATCAACGCTATTACAAGTGCAGATTTCTTTTCAAATGGGTTACTCACTTTTTCTAATCTCCTCCAGTCTTTCCATATACTTTGTGAGGCTGCATCCTATTATATGAAAATGACAGAGACATTCATAATAAACCCTATATAAGTCACTTTAATCAAAACAGATTGTTCTAGTTTATATCATCATATTACATGTGTATATGGCCATTATACCTGTGTCCAGTTTTGTTTTGACGTGTTTATGTTTTTCGCTTTTCGGTATCCTTTTTCTCATGTACTAGAAGAAAAATACAACCATGGGTTTACGTTAGCTGTATGACCACAAACAGACTGGCTAGCAAATGCTAACGGTACTTAGCATAGCCAACCTGCAAGCTCTCATAAAGTGCTAACTTAGCTAACAACATGATTCTTGCAGGTGCATTGTGGTTGATATGGCAACTAAACACTGACACTGTAGCTAACGAGCTAGCTTGCTAGGCCAGTTACATACATACATATTTCCGTTGGCCGACGATGTATTGACAGTACATGCTATTATTAATAGTGTAACACTGCCAGTTAGCCGGTTAATAAAACTTTTGAATTTAATGTTAACATTTAACTGACTTTACCTCCACACTGCCGATGCAACGGTTGAGGGACATCTTTTCAAACCGAAGTATTAAACATCAACTTCCCAAGTTTAACAATCTCTTTGCTGATTGGCCAATGCTGATTAGTGGACCAATCAAAGTGGCTGATGCTGCACCGCATTTCCCCTTCCAGAACAGCCTCTCGTGATATGGCTGGCTTGTTGCTTAGCAACGAACGACGCTCCACCTTCATAGCACGTTGCGTTCAAGTCCTGTTGACATAACTGGGTGATTTCCACATATTAACAATAACAAGTTCACAAAATCAACATTCCTGCTTGTTGACAACACCCTGGATGTATAATCACAGTCAAACATTCTACATTTTATCGCAGACACTTAATTAATATCATGTTTTGTTTGGTACATTGTGTTTTCATTTGATGTTCGCTATTTTTTATTAACTGCAGACCTGCTCTTTCGATTCCGTTGACTGAATCTATGGCTGTACTACTGCTACTACTACTGTCAGGTTATCTTTCTAATTTACAACTCAAATGCTGCAAATTGCGAACTGGGTTTGCCCCATATCGAATTATCGTATCATTCACTTTTCCTATGTTTCATGAATGCAGCACCACTAACTTTCGTTATCATCAAGTCACAGCTGGACAGCTATTTAATGCTGCTTGTAGAACCAGCGGGTGTTATTTGGCTGCTTATGCAGATGCAAAACTCTTCTTTAAAGTTCATAAAAGTCAGCAACGGTTGCCGAAAGATTGCCGAGTCCAACACCGCTTTATCTGAGTTCGGCTGGTCAGGTCTGTAACAGTTGCTGAAGGCGCACTGTTTGACAGTCATGGAAGTTACGTTACAGGACAACGGTGCTTTGCACTTTTAGCAACTACCCACAATGGCGTCTGTTATGGTAAGTATATTTGTCATCACTTTTAGAAAGACTTACGGCCAAAAGTTGGTTGGCAGCTAATAGCTGCTGACTTGACAAGTGCTAGCCGTAGCTACAGCTAGCTGCTTCTCTGCTAAGAGGATTTGCTGATTGACACACCTGAGGTGCTCTCTGTTCGATAGTATCATCACAATGGTGTTATTTGTAGGTATGAAACGTTTTTCAGCTCTTGAAGTTTTTTTTCGTCACTGTGAAGACTCTTTAATGCTTTCCTTAAAGCGCAGCCATGTTTGTTTCCTGCCCAGCTCTCCAATACTACAAGCAACACGACATTTTTATTCACAAACCTCTCAGGAGCTCTTTCTGACATGATGCAGTTAATGCTAACAACAGTGACCTGAGTTGAACATGGATGAACTTCCCGTGTTTTTTTTTCCATCGCTGTGTTCATCAAACTCTTTACCACACCTCATACAAACGTCTTGTATACTGTTCTATTACACTTACTCTGCAGACAGCTGACTGCTTTCATTGTTGTTGCAGGAGGATCCAACCCTGGAGAGACACTTCAAGGGGCATACAGATGCTGTCACCTGTGCAGACTTCAATCCGAACTGCAAACAGCTGGGTAATTTTTGCTGCTTCTGCCACCACAAGCTTGGCAAACTCACAGATGCTCTTTGACATCATGTAATCATACATACAGTACACATGTCATGCTTTTGACTCCCAAAAATCAAATGCATCAACATGAACATCTCTGGAAACAGGTAAAATTGACATAAAATGGTCTAATACAGTAAACATCTGTGTTGGTTTTAACAAAAAACACAAATAAACCTCACAATTTCATATGTAAACAATAAGGGATTTCTACAATGTTGTGTCATCATCATCTGGGTTTCTGTGACAGTGAAGTTATCCAGTGACTCTGTTAGGATGACCTCTCTCACAACAAAGCTGTTCTGCACTGTACTAGCCTCTTTAGATAGCAGTAGTTGATCAACTGCAGTCCCTCTTCCCTTAATCTGTTCTGTTTATTAGTTAGTGTTCTCCATTCATATTTCCTTTGTCTCCTTTTAGCCTCTGGGTCGGTGGATAACAGCCTGATGATCTGGAATCTGGCTCCAAAGGCGAGGGCTTTCCGCTATGTTGACCACCAAGATGTCATCACCGGGGTACAGTTCTCCCCCTCTGGTAACCTGGTGGCCACTTCGTCCAAGGACAGAACGGTCCGACTGTGGACCCCTTCCATGTAGGCTCAAGTTAATTTTCCCTCCTTGATCAGTTTAAAATAAGTTTACCATAATATGAAATGATGCATGACTACATGCAAGCTGTGTGGCATGTGCGACTGGGTGAAGCCAGGATTTAAATCAGTTATATTTGTTGTTGTGTGTTGCAGGAAAGGGAAGTCCACGGTGTTCAAAGCCCACATGGCTGCAGTACGCAGCGTTGCTTTCTCCCATGATGGCCAGAGGCTGGTGACGGCATCTGACGACAAGTCCGTCAAGGTGTGGAGTGTTCACCGGCAGTGCTTCATCTACTCCCTCAACCAGCACACCAACTGGGTGCGCTGCGCCAGGTACCCTGCAGCAACACGTTTCCTCTCCTGCTGTTGCAAGTTTGTGTGAATGTAAAATAAATAAAAAATAACTTGTAGCCAATTAGCTGCAGTGATTCATCGAAGGACAAACACAAAGACAGACACACGTCACATATCTAGGGCATCATTACAGAAACTTCCTGATAGTCTGAAATCTTGTCTCATTCTAGGATGACATTTTAGATTTCTGGTATTACAGAAATGTGTTTCTTAACTGCATTTACCTTTAGGACAAGGATTTAGCTTACTGTCTTTAGGTCTGCATGACCCTTGATTGCTTACACTTTTTTGATTTGGCACATAGGTGGCATTTTTTTGTCTTTTCTTTGCTGCAGGTTTTCTCCAGATGGGCAGCTGATAGCTTCCTGTGGAGATGACCGTACCGTCCGGCTGTGGGACACATCCACCAAACACTGCATCAACTGTTTCACTGACTATGGAGGGTAAAGTCTTGAATCTCTGCTGTTGGTCTCCTTAGCTTTGAATTGCCGCCACTCTAGGTTTTGTTTTAAAGAGGGCTTATCATGAGAACCTCTCTTTTTCTTGCTTGTGCTCATACATTTGGGTATCTGGAGTAGTTACAGAGACAGACACTAAAGCAGAGTGAGGGTGAATACAAGACAGTGTGAGACATAAAGTGTGTTTTGGACACAAGTATGAACCATTGAATGACTTTATATCTCGAACTAAATTTGCTGGTGGGGTTAAATGGGTTAAGTATAGTTTTGTGTGTTTTTTTAATCACATTGTCTTTTTTGTGTGATTGTACTTGGCCTCTTGACATTATATTTTTCCCTTAACCAAAGAGGAGATTTGAGGAGATGGAGAATGTAGTTTCCTACGTTTTGGATGAAAGGCCTTTACTGAATATTATTAGAAATTTAAAAGGAGTTACAACACGAATGTAAAAAAACATATTTAGTGTAGTCGTTCCTTTGTGTTTCCCACAGATGGCACTACTTTGTGTCATTGACACATAAGCACGTCAGACTGTTGAAGTGCTGTAGGTCACTGACTCCACTGTGTTTTTTTTTTTTGTTTTTTTAAATTATTAATCCAGATCCGCAACGTTTGTTGGTTTCAACTCAAGTGGCACCTGCATTGCGTCCTCAGGAGCTGACAGTTCACTAAAAATCTGGGATCTGCGGACCAACAAGCTGATTCAGCATTATCAAGGCACGTCAACATGTCAGAGCTCTGCCAGTGTTTTATATTCTGTCTGAAAAATAAAGCAATTAACTGAACTAAAATATGTGCACTGATACTTATTTTATTACATCTTGGTTCAGTCCACAGTGCAGGAATCAACAGCTTTTCCTTCCACCCGTCCAACAACTACCTGATTAGTGGCTCCAGTGACAGCACTGTTAAGATCCTGGACCTGCTGGAGGGACGCCTCATTTATACCCTCCATGGACACAAGGTGATGCTATGTCACCACGCAGTTTGTGCAGTCTGTGCAGTCTGTGCAGTGTTTTTCCACAATTCCTTGGATTTGTCTTTAATGGTGTTTTGTATTTGCTGTTAATCATTTTGTTCTTCAGGGTGCTGTGATCACAGTAGCATTTTCCAGGGCAGGAGACCTCTTTGCCTCAGGTGGAGTGGATGGTCAGGTTAGTGTTTTGTGACTACACTAACAACCCTGTGTTCCCCATACACATTTTTACATTCTAAAGCAGAAAATCTGAGCGTCAATCTCGACAGGTGCTGATGTGGAGGACGAACTTTGACACCAAATGCTACCAGGATGTCCTGCAACAACACAGCCGGAGGTCTACCCCTGATCCCCCACCCCACGTGACTGACATCCACCCTAAATCCCCCCACCTTCACAGCCTGCAGCCCTCAGACATTCAGGTGGCTTCACTTTTAATGTTATTTGTAAATCAAGTATATCCAAGGCTGTTTGACTTGGAATGTTTAGGTGGTGGTAAAACCTTTCTGAAAACCAAAGTTTTACATACAAGCTGAACTGGTGTGTTTGTACTATAATCTACCATACAAAGTAACATGAAGATGTTACGACAGGGTTCAAATCATGAAATCATCACAACAAAAATGTTTACATCACGATAAGGCCCCGACACATCAGGCTGATGGTGATTTTGCAGTGCCTTCCACACAGTCAGTCTTTGAATGTTCATTAAAACAAGAGGGAATAAGGCTCAGTTTTCATGTTCACCTTGTGATCATTCCAACACACGGATATTTGATTGATGATTTATTAATAACAAATAATATTGTTATTATTTTACGTGAAATTGGCAGCAAATGCTGCTTTGTTTAATGTATGTAAAATTTTCTATATCTGCAGTCCAAGGTCTTCTGATTTTCCTTTTTGAGTGACTGCTACCTGCTGTGGTGAAAATGTCAATCCAACTTTATTTATAAAGCATAATTTAAATAAACACAAGGTTTCCTAAGTGTTGTACATTAAAACAAACACAATAAAAACAATAAAAAATAACGATTATAAAACAGTCCATCCCAGAAAAAACACCCATGCACATAAACTGAACAACCTACATTGTTTGAGGCGGAGCTTCAACAAATGCCTTTTTTTCCCTCCACAGATCAGTCCAGCAGTGGCAGACACTCAGTCCGCTGATCCACACGTCATAGACTTGAGCCGTTCTGTCCACAGCGTCAAGGTAAGCTGGCACAGTGAATCTACAGAGGCACAGCCATAGGCAAGCAAACCCCAATCACACTTCAGCTTCGTCATCATGTTACTTAACTGGGGTAATCAATTACCCATTTTTATTTAACTAATGGCAACAGAAAGACTGTCTCCAGGAGTGTTTACAGATACAGTTGCATAGCACAGCAAAAGGTAGATGGCAACACGTTGAGAATATTTCATCAAAAGTGAGATATAAATGTTGCTTCAGAGCTACTGAAGCTTTATTGTTAGGTATGCAATTTTTCATTGGCAGTTAGTGTTCAACTGTATCCTATAATCATAAACCTCAAGTCACTGTGTGTGCAACTTATGCACGACTTAAATCTGAGTCTATCTTTGTGTGTGGATATGGTTAGACCAGGTTCACACCATTCAAACAATGGCAGATTTGTGTTACTTATATACCGTGAGATGTGCAAGTAACAGACATCAATGTGTGTATTTCCCTTCGGGCATAACTCACAACATAACAGATAAAATTATACATGTTATTTATCGATTATGGGACAGGTCAGATTCAAGGTTGTGTGTTCCCATGACCACCAGGTGGCAGTGCAGCCTAGTGATAGGTGTCTCAAAGGACCGTCCATTCATTTATCAGTGATGAGGTAAACCAGCAGAGAGCAGCAGCCTGTCTGTCTCTGCTCTTCAAGTGGCAGCACTGAACATTTCAGTCCTGGTTGAGTTAGAAGTTCTTGTTGTGTGAAGACTTTGAAACTGTGCTTTGAGTTGAGCAGTGCGGCGTCTGGATGTTTATACACGATAACTCTCAGGTTGTCAGTACACTTTGGTTGGGTGCACAGACAGGTTGAATTACTGCATATTTAAATATTATAGTACTTTTATTAGTCGACCATCACCATTGTGGTACCCCCTTTGAGACTTTAATTTCTATTTCTCCATTTAAAGCATTATTCAGCATCCACACTAATCCTACAATCCCGTCCATGAACAATTACAATAAATTACTAATTACATTGATAATATGTTGGATTAGTTATCTTCTTAGTTATCTTCATTGAGTGTCACTGACGTATTTCAGCGTTATTTAAAATCTGACGCTTGAGTGCCATCAACATTATTATACGTCAAAGTGTTTTTTGGCAGTGAGTCGCTGATCACGTTCTCCTGCAGCCTGTCATTAATTATGGGGCTTCTGGGAGATGTAGTCAGAGCATAAGGAGACAGTATACGCCACAGAGATCAAAACAGGAAGTGAAGACGATCGAAATTACAGAGCAAAACGGATTGATTCTGGACAAAAAGTGGTGTTTAGGGTGGGAGTGGCCTCTACCTCTGATAAAACAAGATTGGAACAAGGTAAAAACAAACTTTTTTCATGACGAAATAGAGAGTCTCTTCTTTCATTTGAGCTGTTCAGTGTTTTCAGAGACAGAGTACAAAATATTCTGTGGGTCTAGAAATATGATTCAAAATGGGCAAAAATGCTGGAACAAGACACTTTCTGTTTTATAAATCGGCTGGCACTCAATCAGTTAAAATGAAAGTGCGTCTGATTTTCAGTTGAGTAAGAATGAAATTTTATGGGCCAAGTTGGATTGTGCCTGTAAAGCATTTGTCCTTGGGTAAGTTATGCCATAAGTTATGTATTATTAATTTGTTTTCACTCACAATAGTATAAAAGTATGCTTTACTTGTCAGATACAGTAGAACCACAGCTCTGTTAGAGCAGCAGGGGGAAGGTAATTCTAGTTTGGGAATATACAAGCCTCGTTTCTATCCAGCTAGGATGGCAGGGCAGTGAGTTGGCGCTGGACCTCCTGACCAGCACACATTTGTTGGTAATGGGTGGAAACATGAGACTGATTTGGTTACAGGTTCAATAAGTATTTAGGAAATCAATATGCTTTTGAGGAAGTAAGGATGGCTGACGGTAAAGCATTCATTACATTACAGTTAACATGCTACAAGTCCCTAGTGGGGTCCCTCTAGAGTCTAGCAGAAGAAGTAGGATCAGCGACACCTGCATGCCTACAACCTACTGCACACAGAGTAATTACTAGTAATTACTGCCCCCTACTGATGTAACAAAGAATCACAGGGCATTCAATGAAAAGCAATTGACTCTAAATGTTTTGACAGGAACAGTTGTAATGCAGCTCTCACTGTGTAATATTTAGGCAGTCACCACTCACAAAAATCTTTAAACATACTACTCTATATACTACACATTATGTCATGAAGCAGTAATTCATAAAATGAGCGCTTAATACATGATAAAAATGGAAAGGTAAAGACTTTTTATCAATACAAATTTGCATTTGCAACAAAATGGCATTTAATGATTCATAGTAATATATATGTAATATATATGCCCATTTGTGTGTATTCATAAACTGATGCATGAGAGTTGGCACGTTTTTTCGATATGCATATATATTTTTAAAGTGAAATGGTGCTGTGTCATTTTCTTCCAAGGCTGTGATGTTTTTGAAATTAATCCAAAAGTCATGTTGTGCTGAAGGTTATTCTCTGTGCTGTTGACACGATAAAATGCTGCATTCTCACCTCAGCTCGTCATATGACGATCAGACTCCTCTACATCACCGTACCGTCTGAGTAAACGCATGCTTAAAATGCTGTGAATTTAACAGGAACACATGGTTCAGGCAGCAGAACCACTGAAAATGACACTGAATATTGTAAATGGGAGTAGCTGAACAGCTGACAGCAAGGCGAAATTTAACTCACTGGACACAAACAGTAAAGTCTAAATGCTTAAGCATGCTTTTATTGCATGCTGACATCTTCAACCTAACGTCGTTATTTAACTCCCCGGGAATGAGAAGGAGCAGAGGAACCTTTATCTCATTCTATATTCATTCATTGTTATGTGAAGAAAGTATTTGACTTTAATCATATTCTTTTCATTTTCCTAAAAACATGTTGTACTTGAATGACAGCTTTGCATACATCATGGTCCCTCTCTCTCATCCTCTTTCCATCATCCTCCCCTTCCTCTTCTCTGTGTAGCTTTCGCTCCCTCTATGAATCGCCCAAGCGTGCCTGAATGGAAAAACCCGTGAGAGATCAGAGCGAGTGAGAGAGAGATGGGGCAAGTAGAGATCAGAGACATGGGGAGGGAGCAGCAGTCCACGTGCCGATGCTGTGGCCTGCAGCAGCAGCTCTAATAATAGACGAGCTGGAGTTCAGCCTGCCTCTTTAACTCACTAACTCTGCTGCACCCTGAAGTCCTACACATTTAATACATACAGTATACATCAGTTTTATCTTTGCCACAAATGGCAAAATGAGTGCTGGACCCTTACATGCTTACTTGCTGTGGTTTAAATTTAAAAGACACATTGATGCACATTCTGCATCACGTCATGCAGTTGTGCATGTCAGTAAATGAACAAACCTGTATGTGTGTTAGCATAGTGTGCATGAATGTGTCTGCAGATATGTCATTTACCCAGTTTTGTCTGTGTTTGTGCATGTGCTTAAATTCTGCTTGTGTGTACACGAGTCACTGGGTATTGGCGTGTGAACTTGAGTGTGTGTGTTTGGTTAAAACGGGTTGAGTTGGGAGCCCCCAGTGCTACTCCTCCTGTCAGCTCTGATTCCCATCAATGAAGAACTCCTCCCCTCTTCTCTTCTCCTCAATTCCTACTCCTTTCCACTCCTCTGGTCATTTTCTACTTCTTACCACTGCTCTTCATGTCCCCGTGGAGCAGTGGGTGAAAGACAGAAATGGGGGCAAGAGAACCTGACAAGACCAAGGGGTAGTGAAGGGACGGGAGGAGGTTTCCACCACTCACACTTCCTGTTGCCATTGGTGACCCTCTTTTGACTTCAGTGACACTCAACTTCACAGTGGCATGTGTTTTAATGTTTAAAAGTCCTCATGTGGCTTGTACTTTCTTTGATTGAAATGTGTGGAGGCCAGGTCTCTGTGAGGGGGAATAGTAATGTTGCAACACACCTGCAGCCAAGTGTTTCACCTGGTGGACGGCAGCATTTATTTATTTATTTATTTTTTTTTTTTAAAGTTCCAGTGCCCATTTAGTTTCTGCCATCAAGTGGGAAGAAGAGGCCTGTAAGGTGTTCTCATGTTGTTTAATAAAAGGGCTTCAAGTATTTGAAGTATTTAGTTGCTAGTTAATTAAAGTTAGTTAGAGTATGTGGTAGTTTTAATAGTACTGCTCATAAATGGCCCTCAAAGCTCCAGCAGTGCTGATGTGTGTTTAAGAGCTGATTAGATAGCAAAGGCTTAGATTTGGTTACTTGCACCACCTCTCGTGTTCCTGTGGACGTTGCACCACCTCTCGTGTTCCTGTGGACGTTAGCACGCCAGTTTGACCAGACGAAGTGTCCTCTACTGGTGGTTGTGTGTCACTCCTTATCATGGGTGAGTGCGTGGAGTGAATTTTCTGTGGCGTCACTTGTGGTCTATTCAAGTACAGCCATTGACTGTGAATATGTAGGGCTGTGTGTGTGTGTGTGTGTGTGTGTGTGTGTGTGTGTGTGTGTGTGTGAGCGCGTGCGCGCACGCCCCCCCCCTCACCTCCCCAGTTTCCTCTGCAGGGGAAGTACAGGATATTAGATGGCCTGGAGGTTTAGATACCAGATTTAAGTGCTGTAGAGGAGAACACGAGTGACAAGACACGACGGAAATGAACTAAAGATAGTAACAGCTCCGGGAGGTGGGGGGGGTGGTTCACTTTCCACCAGGACATGGGCTCCCAGAGGCTGCATAACACTCTGACACACAAACATACCCTGTTATACTTGGGCAAACATGCTCCTGCACACTCAGTCAAAGAACAACCAAACACATTCTTTCATACTCTCATGCAGACCATAAACAGGCGGACATACAGAACATGATATTATAATGTGTTTAAACTGGCTTTTAAGTAATTACATTTGCTCTAATGTTGAATCAATTGACTTGAGGTAATATGAGAGGGTCAATTATAGTGCTGGACGCACTGAGAATCAACAACTAATTTTGTAGGGCCGCACACTGTTAAGCCTCTTTGCTTATTGTTTTTCTAGCTTGCATGCAGGCAACGTCAGACCTAAAATGAAATACCACTACATTAAACGAGACATACGATAAAGCTTGTGCACATAGGTTTGGGTCTCGGGAGTGTCTACCAACCCACAGACTGAAAGGAGACAATCCACTCAGTTTTTGTCACTGTCTTGATCAGAAAACATGTGATTCAACAATCCCTTCAGATTTGGCTCCCCTCCTCCTCCTCCTCCTCTAGAAACCCAAAATGCAGGACATGAGCATGACATGTCACCTTTTAAGAAAATAAAGCCTACCTGTTGTTTATATTGTTATGATCCATAAACTTAACCTTGACATATTTTGGATTTGCCCTTCATTTGGACCCTGTTGTCAATGATACATTATGTTAAGTTACATTATGTTATGTTACATTACGTTAATAATGTTTTTGAACTCTTATGTGAGTTCGTCCTTCTGGTGGGCAGAAAGTGTTAATATTTGATGAGAGATTGTGTAACTGGAATATTACATGACACCTCCTGACCGGTGGATCGCCCTCACTGACAGCAGAGTCAAAGCGGAAACCTGTATCGGGACATGTGCACGTCCTTGGTGCTGACATGCAAGTGTTCAAAAACTTGATCTTCCTTATCAAAGATGCAAGAGGAGGGCAAGCCTTATTATCACTAATTCAAGAGGATTCTCTCTTCGGATTCCCGTCTGTCCTTTCCCCTCTCACCCTTCCTGTCCCTTGCAGTCGCACTTTCAAGTCGATTTTATTTGGGCTTCACAGTCTGTACAACATGCAATCCTATGCCCTTGGACTGTTCCTTGTTCTTTAGTTCCAGAAAACAACAAAAATGCTTCTTGTGGTGAAATGATGTAATCAATTGTCAAACCATCAACATTTTCCGATTCCAGCTTCTCATGGATGGTCAATAATTTGAAAATGTCCTTTTGGACTCTGTATTGTAATATTGCAAATTGCAGGTAGCAAACCTGAACAAAGAAAACTAAAGTCTAATATCCAGTATTTTATTTTACGGTGCTTGAGGATGTTGGCATCATCTGCATTTTACATGCTGTTTTGTTCTGAATGTGTTGAATATGTGGTGAGACTTGCAGTGGAAATATGTGACTGGATTTAGCTTTTGAATGTGAAATACCAACCAAAGACAAATACTAGTATCTGTAAATTACTGGCATATGGGGCTATTTGGTAGAAAAATAATATCCAAAATCCATATGATGTCAGCAACAAGCCTCCCTGTTTCATTTTTACTGTAGTTCCTCTCAACCGTGACACATTCGGTCTGTTTCCGGGCTGTTTACCTCCGTTTGCCGCTACTCTTAGGGCTTCCCTTCTCCCATGGCACCTCCTCCATCCTTCCACATCCGACCAATCCCCAGCTCTCAGCTTGTGCTCTCTCAAGGGTACAGCCTGTGTCCTCACAGGCTTCTGCTGGGAATGTGCTCACATTTGTAGTCAGTAGGCTAAAAATAGCTAGTCTATTACAGGTACCGGGGACACCTGAGAGCAAGTGATGATGTGTTTTTTCTTCTTTCCTGCTCGCTGTTCAGAGAAATGGTCGGAAAATGGGAAGAGATATGAAAATAGAACTTGGATAAGAATTGGCAGAGTGGGCAAGAGGATGACTGCTTGCTCCTCTTTTCTATATTTTTCTATGTATGCATAGTTTCTGCAAATGTACACTATATTGCCAAAAGTATTTGCTTACCTGAGGGTGGAACGGTGGTGTAGTGGTTAGCACTGTCACCTCACAGCAAGAAGGTACCAGGTTCGATTCCTGGCCCAGGGCCTTTCTGTGTGGAGTTTGCATGTTCTCCCTGTGTCTGCGTGGGTTTGCTCCGAGTACTCCGGCTTCCTCCCACCATCCAAAAACATGCATGGCGATTAGGTTAACTGGCTAATTTGAATTGACCGTAGGTGTGAATGTGAGTGTGAGTGGTTGTCTGTCTCTATGTGCCCTGCGATGAGGTGGCGACTTGTCCAGGGTGTACCCTGCCTTTCACCCTAAGACAGCTGGGATAGGCTCCAGCCCCCCCGCGAGAGGATAAGCCCTCCCCTATGAGAGGATAAGCGATACAAAATAGATGGATTGATTTGCTCACCTGCCTTAACTCATGTATGAACTTAAATGACATCCCATTTCTAATCCATAGGGTTCAATATGACGTTGGTACACCCTTTGCAGCTTTAACAGCTTCAACTCTTCTGGGAAGGCTGTCCACAAGGTTTAGGAGTGTGTTTATGGGAATTTTTGACCATTCTTCCAGAAGTGTATTTGTAAAGTCACACACTGATGTTGGACGAGAAGGCCTGGCTCTCAGTCTCTGCTCTAATTCATCCCAAAGGTGTTCTGTCGGGTTGAGGTCCATCCACACCAGACTCTGTCATCCATGTCTTTATGGGAGCAAAGTTGGGAGCATGGAATTGTCCAAAATGTCTTGGTATGCTGAAGCATTCAGAGATTCTTTCACTGGAACTAAGGGGCCAAGCCCAGCTCCTGAAAAACAACCCCACACCATAATCCCCCCTCCACCAAACTTTACACTTGGCACAATGCAGTCCGACAAGTATCGTTCTCCTGGAAACAGCCAAACCCAAACTCGTCCATCAGATTGCCAGATGGAGAAGCGTGATTTGTCACTGCAGAGAACGCGTCCCCACTGCTCTAGAGTCCAGTGGCAGCGTACTTTACACCACTGCATCTGACGCTTTGCATTACACTTGGTGATGTATGGCTTGGATGCAGCTGCTCGGCCATGGAAACCCATTCCATGAAGCTCTCTGTGCACTGTTCTTGAGCTAATCTGAAGGCCACATGAAGTTTGGAGGTCTACAGTGATTGACTGCAGAAAGTTGGTGACCACTTCGCACTATGCGCCTCATCATCTGCTGACACTGCTCCATCAGATTACGTGGCTTACGAGTTGCTGTCGCTCCCAAACACTTCCACATTCTTATAATACAGCTGACAGTTGACTGTGGAATATTTAGGAGTGAGGAAATTTCACGACTGGATTTGTTGCACAGGTGGCATCCTATCACAGTTCCACACTGGAATTCACTGAGCTCCTGAGAGCGACCCATTCTTTCACAAATGTTTGTAGAAGAAGAAGAATTCCTTTATTAATCCCTCAATGAGGGAAATTACATTTTTTCACTCTGTTAGTATATATATATTTTTTTCAATTGCACATTACACACACAAGTCATGAAACAAACACATGCACATGCATTAGAGGAGAGGTGTCAGAGTGAGGGGGCTGCCCCTTATCCAGGCGCCCCGAGCAGTTGGGGGTTCGGTGCCTTGCTCAAGGGCACCTCGGCAGTGCCCAGAAGAAGGAACTGGCACCTCTCCAGCTACCAGTCCACTCTCCACATTTTGGTCCGAGCTGGACTTGAACTGGCGACCCTCCGATTCCCAGCCCAAGTCACTACAGACTGAGCTACTGCCGCCCCAAGAAAGGGGGGGGGGGGGGAAACAGGGGAAAAAAAACAACAACAAAAAAAAAAAACAGTCTGCATGCATAGGTGCTTGATGTTAAACACCTGTGACCATGGAAGTGATTGGAACACCTGATTCTGATTATTTGGATGGGTGAGTGAATAGTTTTGGCAATATAATGTATCTTCATGCCATCTTGGGAGGACACTGTGGAAAATTAATGAGGAGTTGGTCACAAAAAAGAGCATTCCAAGTTAGCAATCATGCCAATCAATACCCCTTCTTACAGTGGATTAGACAACGAATCATTTGTTTTATTTAACTAAGAGTTTGTTAGTTGTTTTCTATGTTTTTTCCACGCTGAATTACTTATTTCCAAGAACGCTATGAGCACATCTATGGTAAATGTGATTTCAAGTGGCACTTTAGTGTGATCCTTTGTGAAAAAAACTCAGCTTTACAGATTAAATCAACTAATACAAAATTGATATACTAATGATAGTTAGTTGACTAAGAATGTCTTTGGTCGAGGACGAACCTAATTTTGTCTGAGTTTCCAGTAGGTGTTCTGTTAAGAATGTTTATTTGGATGCAGTTGCAGCTCGTCTATGACTAAAAATGTAGGTATTGTTGTTAAGGTGGACTGACCAAATATATTAAAGCCAGATCATTTTATTCACTGTATTTTAGTTAGTCAAACTATGGTGGACAAATGCAGCCCTTTCAAAGTAACTAGTGTATGTGTGTGGAAGTGGCAGGCTACCTTAATATTTTGCAGCATTGCTCCCCGATGCTATTTTCTCCCTGCGTGGAGGCAGAGAGGATGTAGCCCTGTGAACCGCGTAGGCAGATCAGACGCCTCATGGCTCTGTTGCAGGCCAGACTTATTTCTGTACAGCTCATCCAGGCAAGCAGAAAAACAAGATGTCGATTTTCTTTAACATTTTTTGTATCTCTTTTCACTCCCATAGGAAGGCAGATGTCTACCTGTAGATCTTCAGTAATTTTAGGTGAAGTTTGTTGTAGCTATACCTTTAGTTGACTTTCATAGTGTTTCAGAATGGATTCTTTTAATGCTATTTTTAGTTGGGTGGTAGGTTGAGAATATTCGTGTCTGTCTCATCTGAGTGCCAGAGGCAGAAGCTCTGGTGCATTTTTCTCTCAATCTGTGTTCAAGCTGTTTGTGGAACAGTTCTACTGTACATTTTACTGACTGCCATACCACCCCCAAGCCCACCTGGTCCATTTTTAATGCTTCAGAATGTACTCGGACAGACGGACGCACATTTTGTGTGCCTCTAAAAGTATCTGTACGTTTGTCTTCTCTACCACTCTGTATGTGTGAATCCTCATACTTGTGTCTACGAATTAATGCATGTGTCTGTGAAGGGAGGATTACTGGGAAAGGGCTCTGAAAACAAATCCATTTTCTCTGAGGTGAGAAAGCCACAGGGTCATGGTTTGTTGAGCTGTAACTCAACACTGCCTTGGTGCCAGGTTAAACCCCACCTCCTCCTGCTGCTACCCCCTTCCTGTTAAGCTCATAGTCCACCTGTTAGGAAGTCATTCATCTCTCTGTTCCCCAGAGAGGGATAACTGGATCCCCCACCTCTGACCACAGCTGCACTGATGGATGGCTTTAATGGGCTTTTATTGTTTGATGTATCTATTCTCTTCCTCTCTCTTTTCCAAAGTCTGTCTGCTGTCTTGATACCTTTTTCCTTTGCTCTTCTTTTGCATTTATCTTCCATTTCCTTCTCACATGCAGCATTAAATAAGCTCAAGGATGGTCTCGAACTTATACACCAATCTGGCGGCAATTTACTGTTCACAAATTAAAGCCAATGTGGAAGTTCCCTCAGTAAAGATTGTGTATGTGAGTTTATGGTCTCGATCAGTAGTTTCAAGTCTTCTCCAATACAGCATAATGTTTATTTACTAAATTATCATCCCAGTTATAGTCAAATAGAATAGTCAAATAGAAGCAGGGGATGCTTTAGGATGTGGCTACGTTTTTGCTGCCACAGCGCTGTCCAGTCTGGCAGTCGCTGGTCTTTTTTATCTCCAAAGTTAAACCCTTTTACAGTGTGTTTTCAGTTCATGGAAGTTAATTCTAACATTTTGGTTTAAAATGTCTTCAGCTTTGAGTTAGACTATCCAAATCCAAAATGTCAAAAAGTATGACAGTTTATGGCTTTCTTTTTCATGAAATGGTCTTCTCTTGTTACTGTGCACACATCCTGCCGCAAATATTTTTAATTTTGTTAGAGTCACAATAGTAATAGCCTTCTGTTTTGCATTATTGTTGTTTCTTGTTTGATTGGTTGTTAAGATCAGTTGTAAATCCTCTTGCTTGAAGACGCTTAAGTGTTTTGTGGTGGCCGTGAGCTCGGTATGCGTGGGAAAATGTTAGGTCGCTAGCATTGTCTGAGAGGGGGATTAAAGCTAGCCTTGAGCATGCATTGTCTTACAATGGGGCAATTAGAAATCAGCAGTGGGGTTATTCTGAATGGCAAAATGAGTTTCCCACAGGTGCTTTGCAGTCCTTTTGGTATTAGCGTAAGTGCTAAAGCAGATTAGCAGGCATTTGTGTGGCAATGCAGCTCAATCCAATCTCCCTGATGGATCCCCACCTGTTTGGCACTTTTCTTTTGAGACCTACCACCTTTGAAATAGTGGGTTCAATATTTATGTGAAGATGTTGCTGGCTTTGTTGCATTTGGTGCATCTTTAGTGTATAATCACGCCCATTCCATGCCTTTCATATGAGTATTCACAGCAGATGAGTGCAGGATTTTCCGTGACACTTTCAGTCACTATGTCTGATGTTTGTACATTCTCTCTATCACATTCCCTTGTTTACCTGAGCAGTAATTTCCAGCTTGACTTTCTCAGAGATAAAAGGAATGTGAGTCATGCTTATGCTTGGATGTGTGTCAAGATTACATAGAAAGATAAACCTCCTGCTGCCCTACATACACCTAAGTCCTCCATATGGCAACACATTTCTTCCCGGAATACAAATCCTGATTGTCTTTTTTTTTCATTTTTAGTGTACAATGATTTGTGTGAAGTGTAGAGCACATTCAACAGATAATGAGAAAAACAGGGTTCCAGCAATTCCTTAAAAAGTCTTAAAATGTCTCATATTAAAATCTGGGTAATTAAGGTCTTAAATTTACCATAAATTTGCTGTAGGTTTTAAATTTTCAGAGGGTGCCGTTAATGCCAATAAGAAAACACAGCATTTAGCATTTACTTTATAGCATTCACTACAATTTTGCATGTTATTTTGTTCACCAAGTTCACTTATTTGTTCCTGAAAGTTGTGAAATTAAAGTTGTAGAAAAAAAAGTTAAGTGTTATGCCTTAAATTTATATTAATCGGTCAGCATTTTTTTTCCTGTTAAATATCGATATTGGCATCGGCCTCAAAAACTCCATGTTGGTTGGGCCCAACAATAAATTGACTATTTTTTACCAAAAAATTGTTATGACATCTTTGGGTCTTAAATTATATTTGGTCTTAAAAGGTCTCAAAAGTATTAAATTTGACATTTGAAATGGTGCAAGAATACTTAAAAAAATGCATCTTAAAGCAAGATAAAACAGAAACATTTTTTTTTTTAAACAATGTTCTGCTCAGGTATTTTTCTGTTTTATGACACGTTCTTCCAGCCATTAATTTAAATATTAACTGTAGCTGCACAGCATTGTGTACAGTAATTGCCATTCAGAGGAACAGAACAACTTGTGGTCAGTCTGTGTTACAGTTAGTCACTTGTTAGGTAGTGTTTCTTGACAGGCCACACATGGATGTTACACATTCATGAAATATGCTTAAATTGTCAGTTTCCAGACTTTGTCGACTTTGTTTTGTCCCATTTGGAAATGGGAATGGGTGTAATGGTCAGGAGAGGTTGTGAGTGGTGGTGAAAAATGCCTCTTCAATAATAAGGACATAAAGCAGACTCAATGAAAATAAACAAAATGACAAAAAATCTGAATAAATATAAACAAACTGGGAAAAGGGAAATGAATGTAAGCACCAAAGCATGAATGACTGCTTAAATACAGTACGCTGGAAGTGAATGCTATACATATTTGGTGTGTATACATATATATATATATATATATATATATATATATATATATATATATATATATATATATATATATATATATCAACACACTTTGGTTTCTCTTCTTGCAAAACTTTGCATTTAATAATATGTACCATGAATCCTTAAAAGTCACAGTTCACATGGAGATTCTGTGAAAGTGTTTCTGACATGTCGACTACATACAGTGAACATTTGCATCATCTTTCCCACAATAATATAAAACTAAAAATTTATATTGGAGTTCAAAGTGCACCGTGGACATCCTGAATTTCCTTCCCTCATTTAACTTTGAATGAACTGGGATAGAATACTGCACATAAGAGCCAATCAATTTTGTAAGAGATAAACTGCATAAATGGAACAAACTCAGCATAAATGTCCTCACTCTGACCTGCCGCAGTTCTCTTCCTCAATACGTCCACATTCCACCTTTTGTGCTGCTAGTCCCCTTGTGACCGGCTATATTTGAACACTTAAGTGAGCCTAATGAAAGCAAGTCACCCATTCATTTCCCTCTCTACAGTTCGTTATTCTTAGTAAGTCCCCTTGCTGCTCTGATGAATCAGTTGCAGCACTTCAAAGGCCTCAGTCTGAACCGGTCTGAATTGACAGCCGTGGTTCTTGTCAAGAAACATCCTGTTATCTGATGTGTCACACAACAGGAGCTATGTTTGGAGTGGCTCATGTGAGGGCAAATGACAAGAGGTCTGGCCAGCAAGTGACACATTGACGTCCCTGAATTTTTCATGGATCAATTGGATTAGAACTTAGAAATCCAAGATATGAATTGAAGTTTCCCTTCAATCGTCTTATCAAAACTGTGTGTTGACAAGTCTGTGTCTGTGAAGAGCAGCATCTAGCCAGACATTCAGCTTCTATTCAGTAAAGACTTTCTTGTCTTTACACTGCCCAGTACAGTTGTATTACTGTATTTGCATAAAGGCATCACAGTTCAAACAGTTCAAAATTTGCACCCAGAACTAAATTAGCAGGTACAGATTCTGATGTCTTACAAATACTTCTTAAGAATGCTTTAACAGAATAGCCTGAATGCTCAAGCTTCTGGTTTCAATATGGTTTTCAAAACCAGTAATGTCACTGTTGCCGCTTCAGAGATACTCCCTCCATGTATTCTTTGTTCCCAGTCTTCATATTTATTCTTCCAGTCACACCTGTCGTCTCCCAACCCCTCTCCCAGAGTCCATGTTCCGAAATCAGTAGGACCATGCTGGCTTGATGATGAACCACATTTCCTCTTTTCTTATACTCATTGTAGAGCAAAAAAACTTAGTGTTTGGAAGTGCCCAGGAGGAAACACTTTAACACATTCTGTTGATCCACCTGTTTTAGGACAGAGTGAGCTTTAATGTTAGGCTTGTTCAGTGTCGACCCCTGGACCTTGTGGAGGTGGTACCATGAAAATGACAAGAAGGGCTCCACTGTTTGAAATGTTTTTCTTCATCTCTCAAATGTTTCCCCACTAGGACTTCTCCTGCCTCTGGAGTATTTTCCCTCCTCTGCAAAGTCTTCTTTAAAGCTGTAGTATGCATTTCTCCCACCTTTGAAATAACACATTAATACAATATAGCATAGATTACTGGTCTGTAACCACCAACACAAACACGAATCAGGCTTCTCCATCTGGCAATCTGATGGACGATTCTGGGTTTGGCAGTTGTTGCGGCACAAGTGAGCAAATACTTTTGGCAATATAGTGTAGTTCTTTGTCACAAAAAACACTCATGAAGTTTGGTTCTTTTATGACTTTAGTATGGGTTAACAGAAAATGTGACCAAATCTGCTGGGTCAAAAATATACATACAGCAATGCTAATATTTGGTTACATGTCCCTTGTCCACTTTCACATCAATCAGGCGCTTTTGGTAGCCATCCACAAGCTTCTGGTTGAATCTTTGACCACTCCTCTTGACAGAATTGGTGCAGTTCAGTTAAATCTGTTGCTTTCTGACATGGACTTGTTTCTTCAGCATTGTCCACATGTTCTTAATGAGGTTTAAGTCAGGACTTTGGGAAGGCCATTCTAAAACCTTAATTCTAGCCTGATTTAGCCATTCCATTACCACTTTTGATGTGTGTTTGGGGTCATTGTCCTGTTGGAACACCCAACTGTGCCCAAGACCCAACCTTCGGGCTGATGATTTTAGGTTATCTTGAAGAATTTCAAGGTAATCCTCCTTCTTCATTATCCCATTTACTCTCTGTAAAGCACCAGTTCCATTAGCAGCAAAACAGCCTCACAGTATAATACTACCACCGCTGTGCTTGACGCATGGTGTTAAAGGCCTCACCTTTTCTCCTCCAAACATATTGCTGGGCATTGTGGCCAAACAGCTCGATTTTTGTTTTGTCTGATCACAGAACTTTCCTCCAGAAGGTCTTATCTTTGTCCATGTAATCAGCAGCAAACTTCATTCAAGCCTTAAGGTGCCTCTTTTGGATCAAGGGCTTCCTTCTTGCACGGCAGCCTCTCAGTCCATGGCGATGCAAAACACACTTGACTGTGGACACTGACACCTGTGTTCCAGCAGCTTCTAATTCTTGACAGATCTGCTTTTTGGTGGTTCTCAGTTGAATCTTAACTGTTGCTCTTGGGACCTGCAGCTGCTTTGAAATGGCTTCAAGTGACTTTCCTGACTTGTTCAAGTCAATGATTCGCTTTTTCAGATCCGTGCTGAGTTCCTTTGACTTTTCCATTGTAGCGTTTGTATGGGTGTTTGTATCCAATGAGCCCTATTTAAATGGCCCCAGAGAAGTCACCAGCTGCAGTCACTCATGATCACTCACAAGAAGTTAAGAGGCCATGCTATGAAGCTCATTTCATTGACACAACTTTCTAAGTTACCAAAATTGCTAATTCGTGTTGCTGTATTTATATTTTTGACCCAGCAGATTTGGTCACATTTTTAGTTGACCCATAATAAAGTCATAAAAGAACCAAACTTCATGAATGTTTTTTGTGACAAAGAAGTATCTGTTCCAATCACTCTATCAGAGAAAAATCAGAGTTGTTCTTTACAAGTGTATGTAAACGTTTGACCACGACTGTGTGTGTGTGTGTGTGTGTGTGTGTGGGTTAGGGTTAGGTTCCTATTACTGCTCCATGGACTGGCTCAATTTAGCCCACAAATAATGCAATTTCAAAGCACCAAGGCTGAAATCTGCACAGAACCAGGCAAACCCTTTTGTTTGGGCCCTGAAGGCAGAAGAGAAGTGATATTTTAGCAACACACAAAATCTGATGTAACCAGTCTTTGTGGTATTTGGACTGAACGCCTCCATAAAAACCTGGCTTTCTTGTTAGAGGAGGTGGGTAAGCGCATGAATGTCACAGAGGTTACCAAAAAAGTCTCCTCTTCCAGCCAATCATCATATCTCAAAAAGTAGATTTTTCTGCCCCAGAAGTACCCACCTACACCACCCACTTCCAGCTCTGCACAGCTCACCTCTCTAATCCAATCGTCAGCGCAAACTTGACACTGCCTCTGCTTTGGACTGATTAGTGCATAACTCACTTAATAGTAAGTTTGGAGTGGTAGTCACACTGTATTGTCAACTCCTGAGTCCATGTCTGGGTGGAGACAATGCTCTTCTCAGAGAAATGGGCCGAACATGGCTTTTGTCGTTTGATTAATTAGCTTTGGGCACAACACTTAATTTCTAATCTCTTTTGTTTTTGGCAAAAGCACATGCATTCAGGCTTACCAGTTTGCAGACACAACTTCCTTGAAAACTACAGACAAATTAATCAGAAGAGCTTTAGTCAAACTGAGATCAGCAGCTTAAAGGTGTACAGGAACTGATTTAGTACATTGAGACACAATGTGGGTCACATTTTGTCTGAGTTGTCCGTTGTAGTTCCCCAGCTACAGTATGTATTTTGTATGTCTATATGACATTATGCCAAAAAAATTACTGTAAAGTTAAAACTGAATATGTTATAAACTAAATCGTTTCTGGATAAAAACAACAACAAAATACAATGAATTTGAAAATTCATGAATACCAACAATCATATTTTAGCATTAACAATATAATTTTTATTGAAGAGCTCACACATACTGGTGGGTTAACCATTACAGAAACATTAAAAATATTTTGGTGGTGGTCTGATAAATTTGTTCAGCACTGTACTTAAGGAAGTATGTGGAAACACGCTGGCAGATACACCTGCTTGTTGTTTGTCTCTCTGATAAGATGACTGAGAGGCAGTTTGGTGCTTAAAGACAGACCACAAAGCCCACCTGTAGCTGTCAGGGCCTGGGGCAGCTCTCTCTGCTCCCTCCTGCCTGTACTGTGAAGGGCAGAGACACAGCATGACCTCTAATCCCCCACTGATCAAGCTGCCAATCAAGCAGTGCTCCTTCCCTGTGGTGCTACTCAATGGTGCCAGGGCTAGCTGCTATCTTTTGAGGGCCTGTCTAACCCAGTCAGCTGTCCTTTCTTGTAGAGATGCACCGATCCAGTTTTTTTTGATCCAGTTCCGATACCTCGGCTGAGCATGTTGGTATCGGATCAGTGTATCTCTACTTGCTTGTCATCCAGTCAACCACCAGCCTGACAGTATGAGCACTTCCCACATTTTGGCATTTTAGAGTTGGGCTGGAGAGTGCTAGAGCTGTCTATGGATCGTTGTTGACATTTCATTTTGGGAGCTCAATATATCATTTTCAGCCACTATAGATGAAGATATCCTTCAGTTACTTGCAACATTATTTATTACACTCTGATCTAGTACTGCTGCTGCTAATGCTACTACTACTAATTAAATCAGGATATTTCCTCAACATAGCTTTGCCACTAATGCTTGTTTGGCAGAGTCACGCCACTGTGACTGTTGTGTTCACTGCATGCCAAATTAATCAGAGCACACTAAGCTAAATTGCCAAGTTACCATATGATCAGATGCTCAAGCAATATTGCAATGCTCCCTCTATGTGAAACTCAATGGGGCCACAAAGCACAGAATCCATTACCAAGTTTGCCTGTCATTCACAACTGAGCCTGTTTGTAAGTTGTGGACCACCAAAATGTTATTGTCAACATACAGCAGTGCTTCTCTGTAGAATAATAAGAGAATGGCCTCTTCTTTAATGTCCAATATGTATGCAGGGCTGTCTGTTATCGTTGAAAGCCATGAGTATGACCATGCAGAGCCTTCTGGAGCACCTGGACCTCTCTAACTTCAATATTTTGGCTGGTTCTTCATTAAATGGTCACACTGGCATTCAGTCCTTGTATTTGCCTGTTATAATTTTTTTGAATACTTTCATGTTCACTAGTCCATACAGGTACAAAGCCATGCATTGTCCTTATCTCAATAATGGCAATACTCCTCATTGTTTTTGCAGTGCTCACACTTGAGTGAGGTCAATGAACCTTGAAATTTCCTCCCATTAAGCCTCCTGCTGCCTTAATTCATTGCAGCAGATTTTGATTTTTGCCAACATGTGCATGTGGGTGGGAATGTCCAATGTAAAATGTGAAACCTAGCTAAATCTTACTAAGGGGCTTTAAAATGGGCTAATCCCATGCAAAGCCACAATGACGCTCATTCACTTCCTCACTGTGAAAGGATTCACCTCCACTTGAGACCTTTGTGGGAAATAAACTGCAGGAAAACCTCTGGGTGGGATATGAGTTGCTGAACTTGTTAGTCTCATTTCCTCTTTAACAAGGGATGTTTCTCAGGAACCTCTGCTGTGTGATGCCAACCCATTCAAAGCTCATTTAAAAGAATGTTATCCTGAAGCAATAGGCTTAAATCATCAACACAGACATTGTTCAGATCAATTAAATACAAAGTGCTTTTCCTGTTTGTCCTTCACTTTCAGCTCATGTTTTACTGCATTCTAGTAATCACGGTTTCCTTTCAAGAGATGGTTAAACTACTTTGTTTTCCATGAACCTGAGCAGTGCCTTTGAAACAGATGGCAAGCGTTCTAAAATAAAAGTTGTTCTTCAAGTTTTAAGGTAAGGAATTCAGGGATTTTGTAATATTCTAAATATGGTTGCACTTTGTTGCGATGACAACGACCAAACAAGAGAACTTCCTCTTCCCATTTTTCGTCTGAGCTTTTTAGTCAGAGGAGATTAGCCAAGTGTTATTGTAGGGCGTATCCATAGACACAAGGAATCAGATAAGTTGAAGAGACACTGCCACTTGGCACGTACCAGCAAAAAAAGTGGAAGTATAGTAGAGGGGGAAGAAAACATGAGAGAGTGATGAAACAAGAGGAACCAGAGTTGCTGACTGACTCAGGATGTACAAAAAAAGAGTCAAAGAAAGAAAGGAACTGAAAGTTATAGCAAAGGGGAAAAAATAAACTCAGTGTCCTGGTGTCTGGGTTGAAGACATAGCCGAAATGTTTGTCTTCCTTTAGCTTTGTTGAATGTGTACCTGAAGCAATGCTTTGTAGTGGATAAGGTTGTTTGGTCATGCCCACCAGTAAGCAAACTTGAATAGCAGTGTTTCATGTTCAAGACCCCGTGGCAGTAAGACATCCATCAGAACTGACCATTTTAAGGGGACTGTTTGGCTGCTGAGCATAACCTCTGACCTCTGTGGGGAACAGTTTGTGACAATTGCATGTCAATCGTTATCAGTCTAATATACATATTTTTATGGTTCTTCAGAAGCAGTAGAAACAAACATTCAAGAAGAAATGGGACTTTTTGTTATGCCAGTGTTTTTTTGCCCATTTTGAGTCTTATTTTGTACTATGCCTCTGAAAACACTGAGTAGCTCAAATGAAAAAAGAAACTTGCTGTTTCACTATGGGGAAAAAAAATGTTTTTACCTTGCTCCGTTCTTGTTTTATCAGAGGTAGAGACCGCTCCCACCACAAACGGCACTTTTTGTACAGATTCTGTTTGTTTTGCTCTCTAATCGCGATCGTCTCCACTTCCTGGTTTGATCTCTGTGGTGTATACCATCTCCTTATGCTCCGACTACATCTCCCAGAAGCCCCAAAATTACTCACAGGCTGCGGGAGACAGCGATCGGCGACCCGCTGCCGAAAAAACACTTTGGCGTTGAAATACGTCAGTAGCTGTCAGTAATTTAAGGTTGTGAATTTAGTTCCCACAAATCCTCACAATGCCAGTTGCATCTGCTTTATGTCACTAATATTGTAGTTACAGTAGAGCTGTGTGATATTACAATATATAGTAGTAAAAATGTTTACCGGAGGATATAACCCTCTGTAGTTTATATCTTAATTTTAATGTACAGGCTACTAGATTAGCTCCATTGCTACATTAACGTTACTCTGGTTATGTTTTAGATATGCTCTTAAGTACAACTCAACATCAGAATGACTGCTGGATAATCCAAATGTATCATGAAGCATAGATAGCATGTCACCCGCAAGGAGTCATTTATATATATATATATATATATATATATATATACATCATTATTGGTATATAAAATTAGCTATATCAAAAAATTTTATCCATATCGCACATCACTAAGTTACCATATGTAACGAGACTGTTGCATCAGATAAGCAGTGCGTTAAGATTGTATGTTTGTCTTTGTTGATGGTGGCCTGTCAAGGCAAGGCAAATGTTTGATTGAGCTACTCTTGCGGTGCTACGTCTTTTTTGAGATTGGGTCAGTTCTTCAGTGCCCTAATTCAAGAGGATATGAGTTGTAATTCAGGGTGCCTGTTACTAAATTTAGACCCAACAAACTTTGATTAAATTGTCCAGTGTCACAGAGCATCCAGAGTACCAGAGGCTAAATTGACACTCAGACTAAAGACCAATTGAAGGCAGATGCATTTTCTCCTGGCCCAAAGGCAACAACAGGTGAGGAGGGAAGTTTGCAAATAAAATAAACTGTTTGTAGGTTTAACACAGAACAGTGACTCTGCTCCTCAGAGTAAACACAGTTAACAGCATCAGGACAAAGGCTTGACTTGTGTGTAGGTGTATTTGCATTTGCACAGAAGTGATCATGTATGTGTACACACTGTGGATGTGTTTGATAGCAAGTGTGTTCATCTGTTGAAGTTGAGGCCTTCATGGTTCACTTTAGGATGTTTGCTCTGTGGGTGTTTGCTGAGTGAAATACAGCCTGTTCCTGTCACCTCAACCACACTCAGTGATAGATTGGCTCTTGCGAACAGGTAGTGAAGTTTCAGCTGGTGATAGGCAGAGAGATTTCCTTGTAGAGCCAGAGCTGACCTACTATGTACTACATATATCTTGTTTTGATCTAGACTCGGTACATTTAATCTAAAGTCAACACTAGAAATTTGAGTGATCTTTTGTTTTCAATGTCATAATCCTGGTGAACATAGGTGTCGTTTGCTTTGTCCTCCTATCTTTTTGTGTAAAGAAAGGACCCAGATGGTGTTTTCCATTAATTATCAACAAGATTTGTGCCAGGTAGTATTTACATTCAGTAAAAGTTAGGGAGAGTTGCTGTTTAGTACGTCTGACCTTTGCTGGAGAAAAAAAACACATCATGCTTTTTGAGTGTTTTGGAGTGGAAAATATATTGAGGAGCATAGGAGCTGTGGAAAGCCATAATAATCAATTACCCACCACGAGGGAGGGCTGGGGCATAACCTTCGCAGAGGCAACCAAATTTAATTTCCTGCCCCTTGTTGGTCTGGTAATGCCATGTTAATTGCTTCCTGCTCTCATGCATTACAGCCACACTGTGACACATGCTTGTTTATTTCCGCCATGGCCTGCCTGCCTGACCTCAATGTTACATCAATGACCTGTTCTCAGCCCCCAAATGTACAGACAGACACACAAACACACCATTCATATTATCCGGTTGAAGTCACCGACAGATACAAAAATGCTGAACTAAGTTGGATGATTACATGTATCCACCCCAATTTCAAGTTGAAAAAAGTCCCTTGGTTTCTTCGTCTTTGTTGTCACTTTCCAAAAAATTGTGCAGAAAATATGGTTGAACTTTAACTTCTTTAAAACTTCCAGTGTTTTGGGGCGGCAGTGGCTCAGGTGCTAGAGCAGATCGGAAGATCGGCAGTTCGAATCCCGCTCCCCCAGGCCATCTGTCGTTATGTCCTTGGGCAAGTCACTTAACCCTCCTTGCCTCCAGTGACATTGCTGGTGTGTAAATGTGTATGAATGCTTCGGTGGTGGTCGGAGAGGCCGTAGGAGCGGATTGGCTGCCACATTTCCATCAGTCTGCCCCAGGGCAGCTGTGGCTACACATGTAGCTTACCATCACCAAGTGTGAATGAGGAATGAATGAATAATGTATCTATAGTGTAAAGCGACTTTGTTGCCTTTGGGCCAAGAGGAAATGCATCTGCCTTCAGGTGGTCTTTAGTCTGAGTGTCAATTTAGCCTCTGATACTCTGGATGCTCTGTGACACTGGACAATTTATATATAAACGTACTGTGTGTGTGTATATGTATGTGTATATATATGTGTGTGTGTATATATGTATATACAGTATACGTTAATGTTAATCTGTTAATCAATTAATCTATTAACCAAAGTAATAATCAGACAGACAGATGAATTTATTATTAAAATAGCTGTCAGCTGAAGCTGATGGTACAACACATGACCACCCTCTCTTGGCAGGAAACATCCCTCAGGTCACCTGTTCCTCAGGTCACCTGTCCCTCAGGTGCAGCCTGTTATCACCTCTGATGGTTGGAAATTCCAACCAAAATAAACAAATCTATGCAAAATAGCAAAACAGTGAGTTCTGTGTTTGATGGGGATAAAGCTGATTGTCTTCCGATGTGTGTTGGTGTGTCTCTCTGTATTTGTCTATGCAGGTGTGTCCCTGTATGCTTTCTGTTACATTCCTATCACCAAAGAGTTGCTGCTTTTCATGGCAGCCACAGGACACCTAGCTTCTGTGTCCCATGACAATTACTCATTTGGGAAGGGGATAAATTGAAAGCGTCTCTACGTCCAAAGCGGCAAATAAATGAAGAGAATGGCATAGCTGCCGCTTCGTGATCCCTGAACAACCCACTTCATGGCCAACAAAGCAGGTTTCCACACCAACGCTGCAAGTGCTTGTCCATAACTAATGAACACTCAGCAATATTTTTCAGAGGGCACTTTCCAACGAAACCCAGTTTGTCCATTTTTAGCATGAGCAGGAACCTGTAACCCCATTAGTGTAAATGCTGTGCTCTCTCCATTAAGCAACACGGGAATGAAAACCTAAATATTAGGGGTTTAGTAGTACAAAACGATCATGGTACCGTATGTACCTCAATTTTAAAGTGACGGTATATTTATATTGGTTTACTGACTTCCCTTTGTTACCACATCATTCTGACGTATGTCGTCACATACAATGGTACTAGAGGCAGGTGCAATGTCATCTAGAATAAGTAAGTCATTATATAATTTATTGCGAGATTTTCGGGGCCAATTTGAATAACTTCAGTTTTGTCTGAATTTAACAACAGGAAATTGTCCGTCATCCAAGTTTTTATGTCCTTAAGTTTAGCTAACTGGCTGGATATGTCTGGCTTGAACGACAATATAGCTGAGTATCATCTGCATAACAGTGAAAATTTATGGAGTTTTTTCTTATAACATTGCCTAAAGGAAGCATTATATAAATTGAATAAAATTGGCCCAAGCACAAAACCTTGAGGAACTCCATAACTGACTTTGGAATGCATGGAGGACTCATCATTAACATGTACAAATTGGGATTGGTCTGATAAATAGGACTTGAACCAGTTTAATGCAGGACCCCTGATGCCAATTAACTGTTCTTATCTGTGCAACAGGATATGGTGGTCAATAGTGTCGAAACAGCGCTAAGATCTAGATAAAAAATCCATACCATCACAGTCCTACTCCCTTATCAACTCATGAACAACTTGATGTTGGGTATGAGCTCTAAGGTTGATTAGAAGGAAGATGATGCGCTCTCTCTCTCTCTGTCTCTTCATTACTTTGTCTCAGTGAACTTTGCAGTGCCAGGTGATGAGTCATCTTCATTCTTGGTGGGATTTGGTGATAGATGCTCTCTCATTCATCCTGCACAAGTGGGTCAGAGTGCCAAATTCGTCTTCACACCAATACACAGCTTTACTCCATTTTCTCTTTCACTTGCTTTATTTCTCTGTCCTCTCAGACCGCCTCCTGTCTCACTCATCATTTTTGATTCTCTGTCTCTGTCAGTATATCTCACTTCCTGTTTTCTGCTCTTTAAAGGACCACAATTGGACTCCATTCATTCATCAGCAGCATGTTATCCCCAGCTGATTCATTGTTTATTTTGGGCTAAGCAAAATCAATTTTTATTAGGCAGGACACACAATGTGCTGCTGCTTTTTGAGTCCTTTAATAGTGGGTATGTACTGATAATTCAGGTCTGATTTTCCACATTTTTTGATTAAATGTGCGTCTGGCTCTCCCATTTCCGTGCAGCTAAAGCATTGTCACACCATCAGACTCCACTGCAAAACTTTTTACAAATATCCAGATGTAGATGGGTTTGCTGTGTGGCAGAACAGACACAGATGTCCATGCAGAAAGCAAAACTGTCTTCAATCTGCAGGAACTTTCTCTCATAACTAGGAACCTTTATAGGAACTCATTGCATTTCACCTACAGAGACCAGAGACTAAATTATGTTCCAAGACCATTTTCTTAACTTGTACGTCTTTGTGAACTTTCAGGGTAGAGGATTGGTCAAACTTTGGACTAATTTACCTAATGTTTTGCAGCTGAAGGAATATTTTTGTTCTCTCAAAATAGTCACTAGAATAAAATGGAACTTCTTAGTGAACACCTGACTTTTGATTGAGTACAGACAGTGTCTTACAAAAATCACTTTGACCAAACAACAAACAGGCATGGTTTATAATATACACAGAAGAAAATATAAAGGCAACACTTTTGCTTTTGGTCCTATTTTTCATGAGCTGAACGTAAATTGAAAATGCTTCCTATGTACACAAAATTTTGCCTATTTCTCTCAAGTATTGTTCACAAATCTGTCTAAATCTGTGTTAGTGAGCACTTCTCCTTTGCTGAGATAATCCATCCTCCTCATAGGTGTGGCATATCCAGATGCTGATTTGACACCATGATTATTGCACAGGTGTGCTTTAGACTGGCCACAATAAAAGGCCACTCTGAAATGTGCAGTTTTATCACACAGCACAATGCCACAGATGTCACATTTTTGAGGGAGCGTGCAATTGGCAGGAATGTCCACCAGAGCTGTTGCCTGTGAATTAAATGTTCATTTCTCTACCATAAGTTGTCTCCAAAGAGTTGGCAGTATATCTAACTGGCCTCACAACTGCAGACCATGTGTAACCACACCAGTCCAGCATGCTCACCAAGATGGCCTGAGACCAGCCACCCTCACAGCTGCTGCTACATTCGGTTTGGTCACCAAAGAATTTCTGCATAAACTGTCAGGCACCATCTCAGGGAAGCTCATCTGCATGCTCGTCGCCCTCATCAGGGTCTCCATCTGAATGTAGTTCGTCATTATAACTGACTTGAGTGGGCAAATGCTCACATTTGACGGCATCTGGGACTTTGGAGAGGTGTTCTGTTCAGGGATGAATCATGGTTTTCACTGTACAGGGCAGATGGCAGACAGCGTGTATGGCGTCATGTGGGTGAGCGGTTTGCTGATGTCAATGTGGAGCGAGCGGCCCAATGTGGTGGAGGGGTTATAGTATGGCTACGGCATGGCAATATACCCCGATCTAGTTTGTCTATGAGAAGACAGAGCGCCATGACATTATGCAGGACATGCAGTCTCCCATCATTCATTTAATCTCTGTTGAACTGATGCATTGTTCTGTCTTTGAATACATGATTCTGCATCTATTCCATAAGAAGACTCTTCTCCACTCTCATTTTCTCTGCGTCCATGTGCTGGTGTTCGCATTTTCAGGGCATCTTGTCTGCCATCAGGATTCAATCCACACCTTCCATACAGAGGCATCATTCATGCTACTGGTCAAATAAATGCTGTCACAGACAGGAGAGCCAATGTGTTTGTCATGGATGAATTGCTGCAGCTCTCCATTCATTCAATAGAATTTGATTTGTCTGGTGTGTTTTGGCTCAGACATGGTTTGTTTCTCATGATGTGATAATTGCTTACTTGCGCGTGTCCTTATAATTCCCATAAAGGAAAGGAAACAAAAAAAATTATGAAAAAATGTACTGAAATTCATGAATAGTATATGATTAACTCTTGAAAGTGGCCACTTTTACATTCTTTTCATACAAGATAATAAATAGAAGTATAAGGATATTGTATGTATCATTACTGTTATATACTATTCTGATAAATACCAAAATCATACAAGTTTCATTTTGTGTAAATTTACTAAGGATCTTATATCCAGATTCACTGTTGTGTGCTTTACGTACAAGTTTCATACAGAGGGGATTTCATTTGCATGGAACTTGTATGTAGAGCCTACAACAGTGAATGATACATACAATATCCTTATACATCTTTTTATTATCTTGTATGAAAAGAATGCAAAAGTTATCCATGTGAATGTTTTTGCCTTTATATCC
The DNA here is from genome assembly GCA_029721515.1 of Synanceia verrucosa. NCBI lineage: Eukaryota > Metazoa > Chordata > Actinopteri > Perciformes > Synanceiidae > Synanceia > Synanceia verrucosa. The sequence goes on along the minus strand of CM056556.1, from coordinate 25,247,361 downwards.
ATTTGTGAGTCCTGTGCGATTCACCTTGTGTGTTTCAGTAGTTTTTTATTTATTTTTCATAGTTGAGTTTTTCACTGTCCCCATTCATGTGTGTGTGATGTGGTCAGAAAACTGAGCAGGGTATTTTTGACTGAGTGTGTGGGTGGCTGCTGTGCAGATGTCAGATTCAGACAGATACTGTAGGGGAGAGAGAGGCTGGGTGAGAAATAAAGAGGATATAACCACTTCCTCAAAGCCACACACCAACTTATATTTGTGCCTTTTAAAGAACATCAAGTTAGTTACATGACTGTACAGTATGCGTTCATGTGACTGTGTGCCTGTTTTCCTAGTCAGCACGTTTTAGCATGTCAGTTTGTGTCCATATGTGGCTGAGAACACCCTTAACTGTGTGTGCTTGTGTTTTGTTTGAAGAGCTACAATGCCATGATGTTAGTGTTGATAGAGCACCTGGGTACATGACAACTAGGCGTGACAGAGATGAAGGGAAGATGAATCTTCTGATGTGGTGTCTTGGTGATACAGACAGGAAACAAATCCTTCAGACGCCTCAGATCTGTTGCCAGCTCTACCTGCCACCTGACTTCCTGTTAAAGGTCAGGGGTGGAGAGTGTGTGTGTGTGTGTGTGTGAGAGAGAGAGAGAGAGAGAGAGAGAAACGCTTATAGTACTACTGCTACTACATTGGTTGGGGCATGCTGTTTCAAGTACTGGTGAGAGAAAGAGATCAGGAAGTCTGATTTGATAATAATTTCTTGAGTTCACCAGTTTCAAGTCTTCTTCAACATTTTCACGATTTTCATTTAGTACATTATGGCTCTGTTTAGGGTCAAACAGACCGTAAAGCAGGGGATGCTTTAGGGCAAGGGTGTCAAACCTTTTGGTTCATGGGCCACATCCAGCACCATTTGACCTCAAGTGGGCCAGACCAGTTAAACCACTGCATAAAAACCTGTCAATAATAAGACCTCTCAATATTTCCCTGTCTTTTAGCGTGAAGAGGTACAAGGTTATTCTGAAAACTTTAACAATTAATGGACAAACAATCCATTTACACAACAGATTTTGGTTAAAACAGAGGAGACAAAACGATTCAGTCAGCACGTTTACATTCACTTAGAGAAATTTGACTTATTGCTTTAGTCCGGCTAATATCGAAGCTTTAAAAGCCATATATACACCTTAGTCAGACTGTAGTCAAACCGAACTGGAGTTTTTATAATCGGACTGTTCATGCCAGATAATGTGGTTCTAAATTGAGCTTTTCCAGCATGTATATACAAACACAGTAGCAGAAGAACCAGAACACTGCCAACGCAAAAGGGCGTGTAGTGCCACCTAGTGTCTCGGAAGCAAACCAAAGTACCTCACTCAATAATTCCATTCTCTTGTTGCACATGTACACTCGGATTTCTCTGAAACTTCAGTGAAATCCTTAGCTCGGTTATTACCAATAGCTTGTCTTAGAAGTGAAGACAAAGTCATCCAGTGGGCCGGATTGCACCCTTTGGTGGGCCGGTTTAGGGCATGGCTACCGTTGGATTGTCAGGTCGGTACCACGGTGCTGTCTGGTCGTGAGTCGTGCGTTTTTATCTTAAAACTTTCAGTTGCTCACAGTGCACTTAGCATTCAGTTGTCCCTGGGATCCACAGGTGGTGATGTGAGTGGGTCCCTGGGAAATTGATTGGAAAAACTGATTGCACGTGCGTCAATTTGTGACATTTGTGTTTATAGTCACTATAGTGTGGTACTGTCCAATCGTGACATCCCAAACCCATACCAGTCAATCTTTGCATCATGGTGAATATTTTGGAGACCTCAGAGAATGGACCTCTGTCTTTCTGCTTTATCATGTGCAGTTCAGAGGATACTTTTGATGCAAACCATACCTTATTGAAAATGTACCTGTTTTATGCCTTTATGCTGTTGAGAAGAGGAGCCAATTTTTTTTATCATGAATACTGTCATGAGTGTGAATATTACACTGTGAAAAAGTACTTTTTATTTCTTTTTCTGGATGGAATGTGAGCCTTTATATCGAGAATAAAGGCATCAACAGTCACATTTGCAGAACCAGTTGAGTTGCTCCTGTATTTATGAAACAACTCTGAGGCTCTGTAGTCCAAACACAGATGGTAACCTTTATTAATCCCTTCAAACTTGACAAAAGTAGTGCAGACAAGATTCCTTTTTTCTGTTCTTAACTTTCTGAATAAAAGCACTGGATAGATAATATTAAGGGTTAGGTATTTTGTATTTTTATGTTTATTTGTCGCGCTACATAAGGGCATTAATTCTTACCCACAGCTGCTGCAGTGACATAACTCCAATCTACACCCTTAATGTTCAGGCCTTAATTGCCCTTTATTTTGGACAAGAAGATTCCTGTTTTTCTGTTCCTGCTGTTGATAATGAAGCATCAAGAACAAACACCTGAAAGGTTCTGCCATGTTTCTCTTTTCTTCACTTGTGTCTAGGTAAAATTTTTTCCTGCATGTAATTTGCACACCATTTCAATCTGGAACAGCTTTTTTCCAATTGGTTATTGAATTCAAAATGTGTATTTGAATGCACTCATTAACCCCATGCCAACAAGATCATTTAAGTGCCACTTAGTAGAATTCGTATAGTCACGCTCTTGGTTTAAGTCGTGCTTATAATATTTGTAGCATAATGGTTAGCATGTAAACACAGCCTGCACTTAGCATCACAAGAGGTGAAGTGTGAATATTAAATATCACAAGGCTTGGTAGCCAATCTGTGTCCTCTTCAGTGGATGAAGCAGGATGCTCAGACAGAAGGCTTTATTAGGCCTGCTCACCCTGCATATCAGTGGATCCTGTAGCACTAGTGCTCCAGATGCCCGCCCCCCATGCATGCTAGTGACTACGATGGTAAAGTATAAGGAAACTTAGCAGTTGTGATTAGGGGTGTCCTGATACAACTTTTTCAGTTCCAATACCAATATTGCAGCCTTGAGTATTGGCTGACACTGATATCGATCCGATACAATATCAGCATGAATCATAGAGACTTTTATTACTTATTTTCTAGTATTGAATGTTAGAGGACTGATTGAGTGATATCACTCAAACAGAGAACAATAGTCAGCAACAGAGAGGAAAAAATGAACCATTTATTATTAACCAATGGGTTACATCAATTTTAATCTTAAACATTCTACAATTAAATAAAGTAAATAAAAATTAGTTCAATAAATTCAATAAAATAAAAAATAAAGTGCAAAAATAACCACTAGTTTAACTTAAACATAAACACATTCTCCAATTGAATAGAATAAATAGAAAATAAAGACCTTGAATTCATCCATCCATCCATTCTCTTCCGCTTTTCTGGGATCGGGTCGCGGAGGTAGCAGCTTGAGCAGGGAAACCCAGACTTCCCTCTCCCTAGCCACTTCGTCCAGCTCTTCTGGAGGGATCCCGAGGCGTTCCCAGGCCAGCCGAGAGACATAGTCTCTCCAGCGTGTCCTGGGTCGTCCCCGGGGTCTCCTACAAGTGGGACGTGCCTGGTACACCTCACCAGGGAGGCATCCGGGAGACATCCTTACCAGATGCCCGAGCCACCTCATCTGGCTCCTCTCGATGCAGAGGAGCAGCGGCTCTACTCTGAGCCCCTCCCGGATGACCGAGCTTCTCACCCTATCTCTAAGGGAGAGCCCGGACGCCCTGCAGAGGAAACTCATTTCGGCCGCTTGTATCCGTGATCTTGTTCTTTCGGTCACGACCAACAGCTCGTGACCATAGGTGAGGGTAGGAACGTAGATCGACGATAAATTGAGTGTAAGTGTAGTGGTTAGCACTGTCGCCTCACAGCAAGAAGGTGTGGAGTTTGTATGTTCTCCCCGTGTCTGCGTGGGTTCTCTCCAGGTACTCCGGCTTCCTCCCACCATCCAAAAATATGCATGGGGATTAGGTTAATTGGCTAATTTAAATTGACTGTAGGTGTGAATGTGAGTGTGAATGGTTGTCTGTCTCTATGTGCCCTGCGATGAGGTGGCGACTTGTCCAGGGTGTACCCTGCCTTCCGCCCTAAGACAGCTGGGATAGGCTCCAGCCCCCCCGCGACCCTATGAGGATAAGCGGTAGATAATGGATGGATGGATGGATGGATAATCTTTATATATAGGGCAGCACGGTATGTGCCCTGTGATGAGATGGAGACTTGTTCAGGGTGTACCCTGCCTTCCACCCTAAGACAGCTGGGATAGGCTCCAGCTCACATCACTGAGGAGGGTTTTCAGTGCAAAATAATAAACATGAGGTTGTTTTTTTTTTTCTTCTTCAGGTCGAGCAGGGGTGGCACAACATCAGAGAGGCCCTTTAATTAAGATCGAGGGTCACACTGTCTGAGGTTTCCTGCCAAACAAGAGAGCGCAGCTAATTGTGGTTCTCATGTTAATCATGTTTTTGATCAAACATCTGCGATTTGATTCAGAAATGAAGAGAAGGCTATTTTTGATGAGTTTTATCTCTTGATGATCCTGATGAACATCACACCGCTAACGTTACCATTTTAACGTGGGCTACTCCATAACGTTGCCATTTTAGGCTTATCTATCTATCATTATGAAGTTATCAGTGGCATAAGCAATGAATAACTTTATAGCCACAAGGAAACATTTAATCACGATTTGTATACAGCATACCCTCACCACACAGAGCACACCCATTATGTTGAATAATAAAAAAAATTCTCATGACCTGGTAACCTTTCACCAGGCATTCTGCACTGAGCCTCTTTATTTCACAGAGTTCAGTGATGTACAATAGTCCTTCCTACTCAACGCCACGCAGAGACAACGTGGACATTGTTGCCTTGCTATCATCACTGGGACACTGTTCTGCCGCTCCCACTGCCACAAGTAGAGTGGATAAAAGGCAGTGGCAAGTTTCTGCTCTGCTCGGCCACCCTGGCCTGACTGCCCACTCATCTCCCATTACACAAAAACAGTTCCCAGGTGGCACTGCGCCATGACCGGCCTCAGTTACAACCCCTGGCATTCCACAGGACGCTTGGAGATGATTTTATCTCATAATGACCGTTATAATTTTGAGGTTCTCGTTTTAAATTGTTTTAGTCTTATCAAGCAATGTGTCATGGAGCTTCTCTCTACTGAGCTCAGAGTAATGGGGCTTTAGTCAGTGAGTTGTTGCACTTTGAACTCGTATGACTGTAGATGTGCATGTTTGTTTGAGTTTGCACATTGTTGTAATTAACACGTTTACATGCTTCCACATCTTGCGAGATCTCAGATTTTTATGTATTTGTTGCATAATTCTCAATATTTTGGTGCGAGCATGTTTCTCTTCCTGTGCACTCTTTTGTTTGGCCAGATCTCTGCTGCTGCTGCTGCTCCTGCTGTGAGCATCTTTAGTTAGTCACAAAGTTTTCTGCGTGTGCTTTAATGCTTTTGAATTTCCATGTTTGTTTGCACGGATTTGACGCGCAGGCTGGCCAGGGTATATGCTGCCTGTTAAATGTTTGATTGCACCCAAACTTCCTGTCCTGGAGGCAGGAGGAGGGTGCACTGGGATGGAGGTCTACATCTGCTGAGTGTAAATGAGCTGAGCAGATGTTGGCCAGATGTGGTGGGGGGTGACGGATAGAGAATGAGGAAAATAAGAGACTCGCCATCCACACACTGACAGCTTTGTTCACCTCCATGTAGGAGTTAAGAGTAACTCTCCCACCTCTTTCTCCACACAACCACACTCCTCCCTCCATTCCTCTCCTCCCTCCATCCCTCTCCTTCCTGTCCTGCCTCCCTCCACGCTTTCTTTGAAGTGAGGACAGTGTGCAGGAAGCGAGCCGGAATCGATTGCCCCATGCATTAGGCCAGGAATGTGTGACACCCGCCTCCTCTTCCTTCCTCCTACTCCATCCTCCTGACACATCCCTCATTTATTCCCCCCCTTCTGCTCCTCTTCATGTGCTCCAGACACCACCTGCACTAACCCTCCACCTTTTACACAGGACCCTCCACGTGGTGTTGTTCATGATGCGTAGAGTGTACACACTGATCTGAGCACAGCATTTGTAGGTTTGTGCTGCTTTTGACAGTCTGTAGAAAAAAGAGCTTAGATGTCATTCATTTGATAGAAAATCACGTGTAATGTGTGTTTTGTGATTGAGGATTAGTTTTCTGTGATTCATATTGTTTTAAATTGAGTATTTTGGGGGGTTTCTATCAGACAAAATGCGCCATTTGAAGACATCAGTGGCTCTTGATCATGGTAGGTGATTTAAGTAGTTCTCTGATTGCAAATTGTCGTTGCAGGTGTCCTTGAGCTACAACACAGCTAGAACACTGCGCCTGTACCGTCACGCTTCTGTTGTGCATGTGTGAAACTATTTAAATGTGAAGTCATGCTCTGTTTTCTCTGCCCACATAATGATGAACGAGGAAAATGTGTCCCTGGTTAAACTGGACGTAGTGTTCTCTCTCTTTGTTCCGTCTCCCACCATGTGTTTTTCTTTAGGAAAGGGCTTTTCTTTAGAAAAGGAATTCATAATTTTGTCAAGACAGGTTTTGCTCTGTGGATGTCGCTCTCCTTGCCGATTGCAGATAACCTTGTGAGCATCCTCTGCCAGACAAGTTAGTCGGCCATTCAGTCTGTCATTCAGTCAGTGATCCAGCAGTGTGAGTCATCCACCTCCTTTAGTCTGACAAGTTACAACAGGCTCACGGTCTCCTCCATTGACAGAACAATGAGACAGGAAGGATGCTGGCTAAACCTGCATAGCATTATGTATCCCCGAGACACCTTAGCCAGGCAAATGGATACTCTGATTCCTGTACATTTCAGACAGGGCAGTCCCATTCATAGTGTTATTAACTCTTTGAGTGACACTGACGTATTTCGACATCATTTAAAATCCGATACTTGAGTGCCATGGCATGGACGTAGTAATACATCACAGTGGTTTTTCAGCAGTGGGTTGCCGATAGTGGTCTCCCACAGCCTGTGAGTAATTTTGGGGCTTCTGGGAGATGTAGTCAGAGCATAAAAAGATGGTATACACCACAGAGATCAAAACAAGAAGTGGAGACGATTGAGGTGAGAAAGCCAAACGGACGGATTCTGGACAAAAAGTGGTGATTTTGGTGAAAGTGTCCTCTACTCTACCTCTGATAAAACAAGAATGGAACAAGGTACAAACAAACATTTTTTCATGATGAAATAGAGAGTCTCTTCTTTCATTTGAGCTATTCAGTGTTTTCAGAGTCATAGGACTCTGTGGGTCTAGAAATATGACTCAAAATGGGCAAAAACGCTGGAACAAGGCACTGTTTTATAAAATGGCTGACAATCAAAGAGTTAACAACTGAACTATGAACTCTATTCAGTACTTACACTTAAAATTGGAATTTGAGTTTGTCTCAGAGAAAACTTCTATCTTCATTTTAACTTTTTTGAGTGCTGACATTTAAGCCTCAGTCATCCTCTAGGGTCCCTACACAGTATGGAAAGGTTAGACTTTGATTTTAGTACGTCCCACGTCTGGAAAATAATTTGTTTCCAAACTGTTTCCCTCATTCTATTTCCTGAAATATTAAATTCAGAATTCCTATGAATTATTTTACATGGTGTTCTGAGCAGGCAGCCAGTGCAGTCAAAATGTATACCTGTGTGAGAGACAAAAATTAGACTACGAACTCCGAGCTCTCAGCATAAGATGCTTGACAGTGGAACTCATGTCACAATGGTGGGATGCAGGTTTTCCCAAGGGCTGTTTTGAACCTAAAACAATAAAATGTGGATGGCTAAGGATTGCAAATGAGAAAAGAAGACACAGATACATAAAATCAGGCATGAATCTACTGAGAGGTCTGGACTGAAGTATGGATCTTTTTAAATGAAAATGTGGGGGATCCCTGTGTTTATAATGTCCTCTTGCACACATGCACAGAAGATCACCATGCTACCAGTGACCATGTTTCAAATGTTTCAACCACAGTTTTGCAATTTCCTTTAGAAAACCTTTGTGCTTCCTGTACATTCCCAGCAGGGTGGTGAATTAAGTCCTCAATTATATGTCATGGTCTCACAATGGTGAGTTGATTTTGTGTGGGTTTCTTTCTGGGATGCAATGCTTTTGATGAGAGGGATATTCATGGCAGACCCTGAGGGCAGCACTTGTCAAACAACCCCCCCCCCACTGGAAAATCAATGAACTGAAGACCAGTCTTTCTTCCTCTCCTTGCCTTCATCTCCAGCTCTTAAACGGTCGAACACACTTGATGTCCATGCAGGTTGCCGCCAACAATCACCATTCCCACATTTTGCCTGTACGTCACGTGACCAGTTCGAGAGTGGGAGGCTGGATGGAAGAGGAAAGTGCCGGAAGGGCAGGTGTGACTGTTTGGAGCCAGAGAGGGGATGATGGGGAAGCAAAAGGAAGGACAGAGAAGGTGGAGGAAGAGGACGAAGGGCAGACGCACCCACTGGAAGTCCTCTCCGGTCATCCAGCTGGTCTGGACTCCACCCTGCGACACATTGTTCAACAGTTGGATCTTCTCACACAGGTCAGTTATTGGTCCAAACTCACGATATAAGTATGAAATCCACAAAAATCTCCACAAAAACAGAGAAATCAGTATGCTAAGTGTAGATGAGTAATCATCTTACTAGAGGATTTAATCTGTCAGGTCCCATTTCCCATTATTTCTCATGCACAAATGTCTTTTGTCTTTTATGCCTGATCTAGATTGGAACCTGATTTAGTTTTCTTTATACAAAAGTTATTGATCCCCTCAAACTGGCCGCAGTTTTCCATCTAAGGCCATGGTGAATATTAAAAAGACTTAATAAAACAACACAGAATCTCCCAGAAGCAGGATAAATGATTTACCAGGCGTCATCAGTAGCTGATGGTTTAGCCTGCTGATGCGCTTTGTCCTTCCTGGATTTATGCATTGAGTTTATTTAAATACATAGCTTTTTCTTATTTACTTTCTTCATAACGTTTGAGGTTCTTGGTTTCTTTAAATATCTGCACAAATACAAGTGAAAACAGAATAAACAATAAAATGGAAACAGAATTTTTTTTGAACGTTTTGAATTTGCTGTGCATTTTTACCAGAAAATCACTTCCAGAAAATACATTACGATTTATTTGTTATTTGAGAACAGTGGCTTCCCTATCAAAGTGATAATTCATAAAAAATGAAACTTTAACTATAAAACTAGACCTTATATATTCTTTATATAAAAAGTCTTTAAAACCTTTTGTTGACATTTCTAATCAGAATGATGCTGATGAGCAGCTTTCAGCATCAAGGTCCAAACGCTGCTGTCCTGGAAAACACACCCTGGTGTGAGACAAGGACGTAAAAGCCTCTTCTGTCTTCCATAATGACTCTCAGTGTGATCTCTGTAATTGTTCTATGACTGCTTTATAATTGTTGCACACTCATCCAGACTGTTTCAGTGCTGGAGGAGCGTCTCACCCTCACTGAGGACAAGCTGAAGGAGTGTCTCCTCAACCAATCCCAGATTCTCAGGAACGTGCAACCATCTGCAGAGAGGCGCAGGACGGAAAGCGAGGAGACGGACAGGTTGCCAGTCCATTTCACTTGAGGATGACTGCGGCACAAACACAGACTGCTCTACCACTGCTGTGTGTGCATGTGTGCGTGCACATGTATGCATGTTTCATCCAACGGGCACATCTGCAGCAGTAAAAACAAATGGTGCTTGCCTACTGTATGACTTCTCTGTGTGCATTTACAAGTGTATAGCTGTGTATTGACACATTTTAGCAGTTACATTACATCTTTCAATGCAATCATTTGCATCTTTTATGTAATTTCAAAACAGGCTACATAATTTATATGAATAAATGATATTTGTGGCGGTACACTGTGTCTCTATTTATATTTTGCTTTTATTTTTATAGGTAAAGAGCTGTTAAAGCTTGCTCATGTGGTCTGTGTCAGTGCCTCTTGACTCCACCAGTGACTGTAAAATGTTTTGGCTTGCTCCCACCCAGCGTGCAGACGTTAGCTGTTTGTATTTTTCCTGCGGTGGAGATGTGGCGAGCAATGCGGCCGGGTCAGGAGGAAGCAGTAAAGAAGCCACACAAAGGGCGAGCGCTCTGCTGGCTGCTGCTTACTCTCCCCACCACATCCTTTGCTTCCTCACTGGCTTCACTGGTTTTCCTCCTCCTGCATCTTTTTCTATCTGTAACAAAAAGTGGTGTGGCCTCCTGAAATAAAGGGACCTAATCCAGTTCAGCCACTGCAGAGAAGAGACTGTTAGAAATGATGGAAGACCTGGAGTTACATACAACATTAAATAGGTGAGATACAAAAACAGAAAAGTAAATTTAAAAAAAAAAACAGAATAATTTTAGACAAATGTCCACTTGTCTTGTTATGTCGTCACAGTTGTTTTACAGAGCGCCACAATAACGTTTTCATCCATACACGTTCACATTGGCAGATCAGTACTGAGCTGACCACTACATGAAGACTTGAGCTGAGATTCTAATGAAGTTTTTGAATATGCAACAAATTGATATGGTCAAAAAGTTGTCATTAGACTAGACACCAGTGAAAAGGCAGATGTAGGTCTGTTTTTTGCGGTGTGGATGAAACAAGTTATGTCAAACATTGAAAGGGGAAACTACATGACAAAAAAGATTTTTGGAATCAAATTTGACTCAAGGTCTGCTTACTTGTTAGAAGGTCTAAAGTTAATTTGCAGAAATGTCCTGTAAATCCTCAAACAGACGCTGCTGCAAAACCTTTTGTGTAGAACCGCAGGAGAGTGAGCATTTAAAGGACTGACTTCCACCTTCAGTTCCTCCTCTGTCTGTGTGTGTGTGTGTGTGTGTGTGTGCGTGTGCGTGTGCGTGCGTGCGTGCGTGAGAGCTCATAGCCTGTTAACAGCTTCCTAGAGGAGGGGCTTCCTGTTGATATAGAGGAAGGAGTCTGTTGACTGGCTCCCAGTTTACTGCTGAGCTGTGTGTGTTTACATGTTTGTCCTGAGTTTACTGGCTGTGGAAACAATGTTCTGATCTGTGTCAGCGTCAGGCTGATGTTTCTATTGATTTGTCAGACTAATATCGACCTGTGATCACATTCCATTGATCTGTTGGTCATTCTCTGCTCCTGTGATGGATGTTCATGGAATAAATGTAAAATAAAGTCCTAATATAAAACATATATAAACATTCATAAGCCACATTATTTGTCGCTTCGACGCTTACTTGTAGCAGCTTCCTGCCTCCTTCTGCTGCAGTCATGGAGTCGAGTGATGCTCTGAATATTTCACTTTATTTGGACAAAAAAAACAAAAACAAAACAGAAGGCTCAGTTGACAAATAAAACATAATTTGCAACTTGCATAAACATCACCAAAGTGCTTCTGTACATTTCTCATTGTGGAACAGTGTAATCTTTCTTTTCTGTTTAAAACAAGCTTTATTTTTGAGGTACACATTCTATTACTTTAGGCTCATTGCACTCATTTGGATTTGACATAAAAAGTCAAGTTCATAAAATAACTCTCTTTGTATTCGTTTGATTCCCAGTCATTATACACAGGTAAATTTGATTTGCATTGGTATTATTAAATCTTAAAACATTATTTATCGCGATTAGCTATTGAAATTCAATGATCAGTGTTTGGCAACCATAATTATGATGCTTGTGTCATGTACGGTTGTTTCACGCACCATGGTAAAGTTGCTGCCTCGTAGCCGGCACAGGATCGAAGCTAAACATTATCTTTAGCTCCAAACTGAATAAACAGACGATCTTCTTCTCTTCCTCCTCTTCTCTTTTCTGCCGCTTCCTGCCTGTCAGAAAAACAAGAGGATTATCTTTACAGAAATTCCCCCCTCAAACCTTCAGGGGACAAGGCGATCAACGGAGGGCAGGACAAAGGAGGAGGGAGTAGAAAGAGAAAGGAGGTGAAGAGGAATACAGGATGGAGGAGAGGAAGGACCCACGCCTATCGAGTTACCGCGAGTCTCACTCTGAATTCAGGATATGGCCTCAATAGTATTGATTGTAGTTTATGTAATGTGCACACCTACTCACACACAACCCACAGAGTGACACCTGTTCAAATAGAGGACAGGTAGGGGACAGGTAACCAGAGGGACCGCCACACTGGCCAACTAATGGCTCCTCTGTTTGTCTTTTATGTCTCTGTTTGAGTTTTCCTTGGCAGTAAAAGTGACGCCTGTTTGCCAGAAGGTTTTAACAGCCTGCCTCATTTTCATTTTTACAAGATTGGCAGTTAAGTCCTCACTGCTGACCTGGTAAAACACAAACGCCCCGCAGGAGACACATGCACAGGATAGGCCTGGTGCTCATTTTAACAGTTAAATGATATGCATGTGGACCTGACCCACTGTGCAGACAGATTCCCCACCTGTGTGCAGCATTGTGTGATATGCTTATATTTATTGGATTGATTCAGCCTATTGCCAGGATAATCCCCAGAGATGACTGCTGGCATTATGTTTTTTTTTTTTGCTATATTTTATTCTCTAGGGCAGTAAATAATGAAGTTATTTGAATGTTTTGGCTCCAACATGTTGGAACACTTACTGTTCTATCGGTAGAAAAAAAGATTGTGGCCATAATGTACCTCAGCTGCTTGTGAGCCTCCCATCACATCAGGCTCTTCATTGGTCAGCTTTATGTGCTGCATGTGCTGCTTACTTATTGCTGCAACAATGCAAACATCAAAGACAAATTAAGACTCACAACTTAAGGAAACACACTTTGTCTGTTACATTCTTGCGCACAATAATGTTGCCCATACTGCACATACACTGGGACAAAAAATCTGACGCAAAACTACATGGACCTAAGTTTTTATTCACAGGCTGTGCGAGAGCGCCCTCTTGTGTCTGCTGCCGAAAAACCACTTTGACGCATTTATACGTCTAGGGCACTCGAGTGTTGGATTTTAAATGACACATCAATAGGTCAATGGCACTCAAAGAGTAAAGTAGACTCTGTTAAACTTATTATCTGGTGTCTGTATTAGTCAATTGGATAGCATGTCTGTAATATCTGCCAATGTTCTCTCACTCAACTGTTTACTTCCACCATGATGAATTCTTCTGACACTGATGGATGGCAGATGAACTCTTCTTTTTTTTTTCCCCTCTCTTCTCCATGTACACCAGTGATAGTTAACCTGGTAATCTGTCCTGCCTGTTTCAGCTTTCTGACATTTCGCCAACACGGCAGTCATGCATTATAGCATGCAGGGACATCTTTGCAGGCTGGTCTCAACTTAAACACTCGTGGCGTGTTATTACAGGGCTTAGTGTGTTGAAAGCTCATCTCCGGTGAAAAGAGAGCGCGAGCACAGGAAAAAAAAGCTGACTTCCGCACAGCGAAGGTTCAAAGCGACCTCCGCTCTTGCACAATCTGTTTGTTGTCATTTGATCCCTGAGTTGATTTTCTATCTCTCTCTCTTTCTGCCTTCCTGTTCCTCTCTTTCACTCACAGGAAACGGAGGGATGCGTGTTCACAAGGCCTCCGACAACAGGTTCGCCCTTTTGCCTTCCTTTGTGGGCCAATAAAATGTTATTTGTTTCTTTTCAAACTTCCTGCATCCTGAACACACAATGTACTGAACCTAAATAGTTTTACCTCATACCCAGCGAGTGTTCGTCTTACCGTCCACTAAGCCACAAAAGGCGATTGTGTTTTTCTACGAATAACGCATTGTTAAACACTGCATGTCTTTTCCTACTTGCATACTTTCAATATTTACATAACAGATCCAGTGACCTTGAAATGTTTTCTGTACATTGTTTGCAGTTTAAGCCACTACATTTGCAGCAGTCAAAGGAGATGTCAAATGACTTGTATGTGTAAAACTGGTTGAAAAAGACCATTGATACAACTAGATGTGCCAAAAAAAGCCTGGATTAAACACACATATGCACTTTATTTAAACCTCACAACTCAGTTTTAGTTTGGTAAAACCATATTGTGAAGAGCTGGAGAGATTTGCATATAGAGACATAACTGCTCACTTTGAGGCTTAAACACTGCACCATTGAAACTTTTCAAATCAACTTCATACTTCATCATTCAGAGACCTGAAACACAGAGTTGCATTTTGCCCACAAAGATTTACAGTGCTAGGAATAAGCTCAGTCTCAGCGCCTTTTTGATTTGTTCTTAGAATATATATATATATATATATATATATATATACAGTCATGGAAAAAATTATTAGACCACCCTTGTTTTCTTCAATTTCTTGTTCATTCTAATATCTGGTACCACTAAACGTATAATACAATGAACACAACAAAAAATGCAGCTGGTCACATAATACTTTATGTCCTATTTGACATTCTTAAGCTTAATTGATTCCCAGGGTATATAAGAGGCCATTTCATGTCACAAGCAGCACTGCACATGCAAAGGCCTGGAGTGGTTTCCTGCTTACATTCAAGCCGTAGCACAACTCAGAAGTTGTCAGCTCTCACATAATGCCTAAAACAAAAGAATTATGTGAAGCAACAAAGGCAGCCATCTTGGCACTGCTGGAAATTGGCATGAGTGAGAGACAGGTAGTGAAAAAACTGAAGATCTCCAAGACAGCCGTTCATTACAACAAAAAAAAACAAGCTGAACATGGCACTACCAAATTGCTACCTGGCCGTGGCAGGAAACGTCTTTCTACCCCACGAGATGACCGTGCACTCATCCGTTCCTGTGTCAGGAATCGTCGTCAGACCTCCAGGGACCTTAAAAATGAGTGGGCACTGTCGAAATGTGACTTGCTCGGCAAGGACAGTTCGAAACCGACTTGTTGAAGCTGGTTTGAAGTCACACAGAGCACGCAAGAAGCCCTTCATCAATGAAAGGCAGAGGAAGGCCCGGTTACTCTTTGCTCGAGACCACAAGGATTGGACTGTTGATGATTGGGCTAAGGTTCTCTTCAGTGATGAATCCAATTTTGAATTGATGCCCACTCCAGCCAACTTACTGGTTAGGAGGAAGCCTGAGAAGCTTACAACCCAGACTGTCTTGCCCCTACAGTAAAACATGGGGTGGATCAGTCATGATCTGGGGTTGTTTCAGTCTGAGTGGAACAGGGCAAATGCAATTGTGTGAAGGCCGAATGAACCAGGTCAAGTACAGGACTACCCTTGAAAACAGTCTTCTTCCATCAGCTGGAAAACTCTTTCCTGCCTCGAATGACTGGATTTTCCAACAAGACAATGCCCCTTGCCACACGGCAAGGTCAGTTAAAGCCTGGATGGAGAACCACAACATTCGCACCATGCCTTGGCCTGCTCAATCACCAGATCTTAATCCAATTGAAAACCTGTGGAAAATCATCTAACTCAAAATGGAGAACCACAAGCCCAAAAACAAAGAAAATTTGTTTGAATTTGTCCAACAGGAATGGGCTGCTGTGACAGCAGAACAATGTCAGAAGCTGGTGGAGAGCATGCCAAGACGCATGGCTGCAGTCATCAAAAACAATGGTTATGCAATCAAGTATTAACTCTTGTGTGTATCATGTGTTTAAAGCAAACAGAAAAGAAAACATGGAATGCTTAAAAGTAGTGTTTTTGGCGGTACAATGCTATAGCTATTGATGTATGAATTTAAGTAATTTTGGTTATTATCAAGAAAACCATGGAAAATGAATAATCCTTAGTTCTTAAATTAAACTCTCATGAGCTATTTTTGTTGTTATCATTATAATTGTCCAAACAAATGTACCTTTAGTTGAGCCAGGCATTAAAATTAACAAGAAATTGAAGAAAACAAGGGTGGTCTAATAATTTTTTCCATGACTGTATATATCTCCCAAATCTCTCCAACTCCCTTCCCATAAACGCTGCTGCGTTTCCAACATGGCTCAGTTGTTTCATCTTGTTCCTATTTCTCTGGAATAAGGGAACAAACGTGGGAACAGCCAGTCGCCATTGCTCAGATAAGGACATGGTAGACTTCCTGGCATCTTGTTGTGTTTTTGGTCCAGAGCCATATGGGTCGAAGGTCACTCGAGTGGATCACATATCCTTCCTTCCTGGTGGTCCACAACCTGTTTGATGAGTGGGACTGTGTGTTTACCTTGTGTTTCTACACAGAAGTTACTTCAATCATGTCACTGGCTACACTGACATACATAAACTAGTGCAGTTTTTTTTCTTCTTTATTCCAAATTAGACAACGTGTAGCCTGCATAGTCATAATATTGGTGGATGTGTTCAACCAAAAAAGTGTGAGTGTAGCCTCACTCTTTCATTCCTTCAGACATTTTCTTGAAAAGTTGAGAAAAAATGAGCTGTGAGAAATAGGAAGATCTTTTCTTTTGGGCATTCATCCCTTCAAACTGGTGGCTGGTTGGTTTGTGTGTCTCATAGTCTGAATGAGAAAATGTCAAAAGAATGCTCCTAATACCCGAATAATATCAGCATATCCCACTTATTCTAAAAATCCTTGTTTTGAAATAAGGCCTAATTCAGAATATACAAATATATATCTACCTTTCACACACAGCCTCTGTCTCTCTCTCTAATTCACGTGGTCAACATAATATTCACCACTGCTGCTTAATGTAAGTCATCTTTCTGTTTTCTGATGTTATTCACATTGTTAAAAATATTCTTCTTTAGTTTAGGGTCTCTTCTGTTTTGCATTGTATTTGCTAGACTTCCTGAGGCCTGGGCTGTCAGTTGAGACATTCTTAAGCAGAATAATGTTGCCAATATTGCACATTGGCCCAAAAATCTGATGCAAACCTACATGGAGCCAAGTTTTTACTCACTAGTTTACCTTAAATGGACACTTGAACACACTGTTAAACTTTTTTCTGTATTAGTCACTGGGATAGCATGTCTGTAATATCTGCCAGTGTTCTCCATAGCCACTTTATGATGTATTCTTCTGACATTGATGGAACAGCATGAAGCTAAGTTTAATCTTCTTCTGTTCTGACAATTAATCTTAATACAACACTCTCAACCTCTGTGTTGTTGTGTGGATGTGCTGAAAGTTCTCTGTAGTGCCTTATTTCCTTTTGTTTGTACTCTAATTATTCAAAAAGCACCATCCACACCCACCAAATTACTCACTGTCTACTTAAATACAGCACACTGTCACACTCTGCAAGTAGTGGACATGAGTTTCAGTTTGGCTGTCACCATCCTTAATTAGGTCTGATGGATTCTTGGTTATTTGCAAACAGAAGTGACAAAATAGGTTTTTAACAAGTAGGAGAGGTACGTGAGCATACAGTCATAAAGCACAGAAAATATCTCGTTTTGTAACAGATTAGCTGCAGACAGATGGACAGATACACATCTAAACGACCAAATGCATGCTCTCCCTACACACTTACGCCAGGTGGAGATAATTCATCAAAAATTATGATATAGAGAAGAACTAGGTCCTAGGTCCATCTGTCAGCACGTCTACAACAATACTCATGAGATGCAGGAATACTTTCTTTCTCTTGGCACGTGTAATAAGAAGCTTACCCTCATCAGGTAAACATACTCACCAGCTTGCCACTGATTGTCTCAAGCACAATGCCTGCTGGCACATGTCAGCCTGTGATTTCTTTTTTATTCTGAAAAGTCCTGCAGTTTTATTGAGCTGATGTGCCATTGTTTCTAAGCTGTCTGTTGATATTGTGAACTTATCTAAAGCTAATTGCCCGAGCTTGTAAATGGACGTCAAGAAGAAGTCTCACACTTCATCTTCAGCTGTGTGATTGACAGACGGCCTGATAGATCCTGAAGCGTGATGCACTCTCCTCTCTTCCTGTGAGTAACTGTGTCACTTGGATCATCTCCATCCCTCTGTCTCTTCTTTGCTTTCTACTGTCTCTCCCTCCCTCCCTCCCTCCCTCATCAGGCCTCCATGTGTCTGCTCGGTCATGTGTTTGGCTCCGGACTCCAGGATCCTCTCCTGGTTAATGGGTTTTCTCTAAGCCTGCTGTCACAGCCTGTCCCTCTGAGGTGAGGATGGCAGGGGATCACACATCACAGCAGGTAATGATTTTTCCTGCACACCCCTCACATGTTGAAAAATCAGATTGACTGTCATCAGCGTGTGCTACAAGAGTGCAACAAATGTGCAGAAAATGAGTCAACTTTGCCTCCAGTCAGTAAGATGGAGAGTCACACAAAAAAGCAGGTGGAAAAAATATATTTTTTAAATGAAGCCACGCTTCAGTTGAGAACAGAGCTGAATGCATGTTCAAGTTTTTTTGTTTTCATAACTTTACTAAAATGGTGTAGCCAGTGAATGGTGACATTATTGGTGATGGTATTATTTTTTAAATAATAAGAATGATACATTATAATATAATAATAAATGTATTGTCATGGAGATGTTGTTACTCACATTATTATTCGATTTTAAATACCCTGATATTAGTTCTTGAAAAAAAACGTCAACTATGTCAAGAAACTGATAAAATAATTGACAGTAAAATATACTTCTTGTGTTCTTTAAATTATAAGCTATATGAAAATTGCTGAAAGAAATTGCTGATTTGTTGAGTTGAAACAAAACAAAAAAACTCTTACGTGAGGAAAAACGTGACTCCATAGCAAATACATAGATACATTTAAGAATAATATGGCATTCATTAATAGAAATTATTTTTCAACAATAACAGAAATATTAAGAAAATAAAATGTTGGAGTGATTGTGAATTTGAGCCCTTTGGATACACAATGGAAAGTGTTTGGGGGACATGATCATCTTATTTCTGTACGAATAAATTATTACTTTGCTATGAATGAATGTATAAAACAGGGTGTCTGATGACCAGTAGGATTTTAAAGTCTGCAGCTGGTTATGAATGAATGCCACAGCTGTTTGAGTTTGACCATCCTAGTAGTTTTAACTAAGCCAAAATCCTTCTGGGTCAGCTCCCACAATGCACCTCTGTTACAGCCCACTTCCCAGTCAGTATGTGACAGTCGTCTCCTGCCACCACTGGTTTCTTTCACCTCTCTTATCCCTCCATCCTCTTTCCCTTCACTGATTGGATTGATAGGACACCTGCCTGCTTTCATTCAGCTGTTTGTGAAGTGCTTTCTCATCCCTTCACCTCTCATCTCCACTGTCTTCTCTCCTTTTCTTATCCAGTTAACATGTTCCACATTCAATCACTGCTACAGTTTTCTCACCTCATTTACGTCACTTTATTCCAACATGCTAGACGTACAGTGCATTTTGCTTAACAAACAATCAAGTCATTTTTTTTGTTCGTTTACCTACTTTAACAACATTAAAATGCAGGGATCTTGCTGTCTTTTTTGATACAAGTCATCTGCACAAAAAACACTAATCTCTCTCCTTGTTCTGCTTTAGTTTGAAAAATGAGTTTCATGCCTAAGGGAAGAATTTAGCAAGCAGTGTTTTGGTGTCACAGCCACAGTGGTTTGTTGACCTTTCCACTGAATGTCAGGGTAGCAGAGTCACTTCCAGGTTTGTGCTGTAACCTGGAATGTCTTCTCTCCCACTAAATAACCTAGTCTTCTCTCCACATCGAGCTCCTGTCAGCAATGTTGCTAAAATTAGACACTCAGCAGTGTATGATGTCCTTTTCTCTGAATCAGTAAGGGAAAATTGGATGGGAATACTGGTGAACATATACTGTGCTTATACAGCAATTATTGCTGATAATGCAGAACTGCTGGCTCAGCCATCACCATGTTCAGAGCAATATACAGCGTATGTGTATGTATATATATATATATATATATACACATACATATATGTATATATATATATATATATATATATGTATGTATATATATATAAAAAAAAATTATAATTATAATTAATATATTAATATAATTTACTTCCTCCAACATCCCAGAATCAGGCATCCCTTCTTTTGCTCGCAGAGAGAAACACTTTTTACATGACTGTAAAACTGTTGTTGTCCCTCTCTGCTGACTTCCTTCCATCCAGGTCCACCCTTTTCACCATCTTTTCTCTTTCCACACTCCCTTCTTTCCTGGATGTCCTAGGTCCATCTGTCATCATATCTATCCCCAGACTGGAGAAAGGGAGGGGAGGGATGAGCTGAAAGGGATGACAGATGAGAGAAAGCAGGAGAAGCAGCCAAAAGCCTCAGATGAGATGGTCCTCTCTGTCTAAATGGCACCTATCTTCTCCCTGAAATGATAAACAGGAGTTTTTATTCACTCTGGAGGTGAATGGAGAAAGGGAGCCATGCATCTCTGCCTTCACTTTGCCAACAGCAGAATATCCAGAACCTCCAGTCCTGCTTTGAATTTCACTCTCATCTGATAGTTTTCCAGCATTTGTACATGTAAACAGTTTTCCAAAGAGCTTTTTCACATGCATGCTTTGGAGAAGCAGTGATCTTCCCATGGGAAGATGAGAGTGTCTTCTCCTGTTTTCTCCCTCTGAAGCCTTGATTTTACGCATCATCAATCCTGACCTGTGTAACCCAATAGTAACCCTTTGTTCTTTACTTCAAAGAGGTCTCACCAGACCAGAGATCAATCAGCGATTGCAAAGGGGATTCCACCGGTTTGGAAAGTCATCAATACTGTGACCAACAGAGGGGAATCCCTCTTTGACATAATTGACTGATTGATCAGGTCTCTTCCTCTGTGATTCCCAAGACAACCATATTCTTTCACTGGTCGTCCGTGTGGGGATTTCTTTACCAGGATATCTTATTTTTATTTATCTTTCATGAACTCATGCACTGACACAGTGATGAGTTTTCAACATCTGTCTCTTTTGTTGGTAGTAAAAATTGTGCAAAACATTTTCAATCCACATTGATGAAATCGTAGCAGCAAAAGCATTCACCTCAAGGCTGCGACCTCATGACCTTGCAGCCGGTCTTCCTGAACGGAGGGCGGAAATGGGAAAGATGGCCTGTGTTGTGGCTAAGCCATGATCAGGCGCCAGGGAGGCAGGAAGCACATTTTTCACATAAACACTACAGATTCAGCGCTTTAAAGAAAGGCGCAGAACTGTTTGTTCACAAGAACCACACTAAAACAGACAAAATAATAATGATAAGTACAGCACGTATCAGTGACTGCACAGTTTGGATTTGCTGTAGGCACTGTGAGTACCCAAGCTCAAAAGATTATCTTGAAAGTGACATCACTCCCTCAGTAGTGTAGTTAAGTGAATTTTGGCCTTACTCACACAGATGTTACTAATAACATAAGCTATTTCATGCTGAATGAGTCATCTCTGATAAACACAAGATTTCAAGCGCAGCATCTGTGTGACGTTTTGTGCAGAAACTGACTAAATGTTAAGTAGGTCAGAGAATGGTCCTTGACTTGTACAAAGGACACATACTGTACAGCTGGCCAAAGGCATAAGTGAACCAAGCACCTGCTTGGATTCAGAGTCATTCATTTATGTAAAATGGTTCAGTCCAGCTGCTCCATCAGACAGCCTGCAGAGAGCTAACTTTTCACAGACAGAGTGGAGGAGGAGACGGCAGGATACGTCAAAAGTCAGGGAGGAAAAAAGAAAAGAAAAAAGCTCAATCGGAACAAAGAAGTGAAGGGTCAACAGTTTGACACCCAGTTCTTTCATAGGCAAGCTGAGTCTGTTAGTGGTTCATGTGATGGAAACTTCTGGAACATTAGCCTGTTAGCTATTCCTAGCTTTGTCCAGAGTTTATGAGCTAGCTCACTTTGCTCTCCATATTAGCTCATATTTTTTAAGAAAACTCTGGATTTATACATTTCACTGTTGTTGTAGTTAAATTATCAATGCAGGTGAATTTTTATCAAGCTGCTCTGCTCATATTCAACCCTCCAACCCTGCATGTTCTAAACACGCCAAGTAACTGTCTATCCATCCATTTTCTACAGCTTATCCTCTCATAGGGTCAGGGGGGTTGGAGCCTATCCCAGCTGTCTTAGGGTGAAAGGCAGGGTTCACCCTGGACAAGTCTCCAGTTCATCGCAGGGCACATAGAGACAGACAATCACTCACACTCACATTCACACCTACGGTCAATTTAAATTAACCAATTAACCTAATCCCCATGCATGTTTTTGGATGGTGGGAGGAAGCCGGAGTACCCGCAGAGAACCCACACAGACATGAAGAGAACATGCAAACTCCACACAGAAAGGCCCCGGGCTGCAAATCGAACCCGGTACCTTTTTGTAGTGAGGCGACAGTGCTGACCACTACACCACCGTGCCGCCCCCAAATAACTGTCATGTTCTTTTTACAGATATGGGAATTGTCGTCAACAGTATCATTAAAATGCATAGCTTTATGTGAAACAAAATTTTCCGCTGGCTGGAAGGGCAGACCAGTAAAATTTCTTTTCATGGTGCCCCAAATCCTGAGTGTATATACTATATGTATTGTAGGTGTGTAAACAATTAAAAACCAGTATTATTGGCAGTAATAGAGAGCTCCAAACTCAAATTTTGCTTAGAGCCCCATGAAGGCTTGGGCCAGCTCCTTGCTTTATAGTTAGATCTATGGCATTTAGCTGGGGTCATTGTCGCTGGTTACAGTTTATAAGGATCCAAACATAGATTCTAAAAAACAAAAAGTATTGAGTCAACATTCATATCCAGAGGTGTAGAAATGTGTGTTTGCTTGGAGCATGCAGAAGGTAATCTTTCCATCTGTCTTTTATTACCAGTTTATGGTTTATGGTCTTTTCTTTCATTTTATGTGTTTGTATAAATGTTAATATACAGTGAATTTTAGTTTGGATTACATCTTTGGGGGAAAAGGGAGACTAAATGAATTGGGAAACAATTTTCCTTCAAGAACTCAATGAACTCCTTTTGACCTTAAACCCAATGTTAACATTGGCCAGAAAAAAACTAAATAAAAACCCAGACAATCGAACCTCTGATCTCCTCAGCATCACATCCCATCATCCCTCAGTTTTGCCTTGCTCTCTCTCCTGGCAGCTTATAGCCCATACAGTCATCCCTGGCTGTGGTACAGTAACCCTCACCCCTCCTGTCCTGGCAGCTTGTTGTGGTGTGCTCAGCGGGCAAAGGGCCAGCCAGCGAGCAGCCGGGGACGATGATGTTTGATCTTTCGGCATGCACCGCCAGCGCTCAGCCTTCCTCGGCTGAAACACTTTGTGCTTAAGTGGCATTAGCGGCAGGGAGATCCTTTAAGACGCCGCAGCCACACATGAGACCTGTGGGCAGCTGGCCCTACGCAAGGTTGATGGGATTGAAGGAGCCAGGGGGTGCTGGTTACGCTGGGAGTCAGGTCGAATGTGGATATGGAAAGGGAAGAGTTAGGAGGTGTGTGTGTGGGGAGGGTGGGGGCTGGCAAGACAATGAAGTGCATGCCAGCACTGCTAACTCTGGCCTTGTTCAAATCCCAGATGCAACCGGTACAAGGGTTGGGGGTGGACGTGATGCGCCAATGTAGAGGATTAAGGGTGTTTGGCTTTAGAGCCACAGTGTGTATGGAATTATGTGTGTGTTAGAAGGTGTGTGGGGGGGACGCACATGGATTGTTGAATATGACATATGAATGACTATTGGCGGGGCTGTTATGGAGTGCACTATGAGCTAAATGTACTATGGAATGATTGGTTTATTATATTGGGCTGTATACATATTTGTGTGTGCACGCGCTCATGAGCTGGCCCATCTTGTGTGTGATGTGGCTCAGTTTGGTGACAGTTGGTGGCCCAGGTTGTCTAACAGTGACAGTGGTAATCGCTGCATCTCGGCCATTTGGCTGACGGCTGTTGACGCTTAGTGTAAGGCGTCCATCTGTTCAGAGTCGTTGTATGTCACTGTCACAGCTGCTAGAGCACTGAGAGACAATCCTCTGACAGTGGATTTAAACTCAACATGTCTGTGCAGCACGTCTCGATTGATGAAAGTGACACAGAGCAGGGTTACATTGTGCTCACGAAACTTTATCTTGTTTTTAATGAACTTAATTGTAGTTGGGTATAGTTTACTTTCAATTTTTATTGGAAGACTAAAAGCAGGAAAAGAAAAGAGAAATTGAAAGACAATAGCATCACAATAAAATGTGTCCGCACTTTAGCTTCCAATGTAATAGAAATAGACTAAATACCTTAGTTGGCAGGTAACATGCTCTCAGGCCATGTCCACACGAAAACGTAGCCGACTTTGTTTCGAAAACGTTTTCCTCAAACAAAGGTTTGTGTCCCCACAAAACTGCTGAAACACTGTAATGTATGCAACCAGCCTGTGGGTGGCGCTGTAACGTAGCCATACAAAACAGAAGAAGAAATAGAGCATGTGCACAGGTCTTGTTGTTGGTAGGGTTAGTGTGAATTTAGGAGGAGGCTGGACACACAGAAACGACACAGTGGCATTTAGGGATTTTCTCTGGAAGGCGGTTTCAAAAAGTAGACTTTGAGCTATGCAAGCTTCTATTTGTGACCCGCAGGTGGCAGTAATGAGCCTGTGCTACGTCTAGTCTGCCAGAAACTGACAAGATGAAGGAGAAGGAAAGCAGCGCATAAAGCACATCAGGAGTGTATCGTCGCATCCATCGTGGACATCACATTATTTTGATCTGAAAGTCACACAAAAACACCAACAAATCGACCGATCGGTCAGTGGTAGACCAGCGACTCCCTTCTTTTGCGAGTTAAAGATAGCCTCTTTATTACAAGTTCCTCATTGGGAAGTGCTGTCTGATCAATATGAATATAGCTTATGCTTAAAGTGATAGATACGGATCATTTTTAGGCCCTTTTCCGATGGTGAACCGAAGCTTTTATATCTCTCTCTTCAAAGCCACCAGACAACATTTACAAAAACAATAATGTTGCCTTCATAACATGGGAGAACATACAGCCCTTCTTCAAAAAAAAAACTAACACTTGTTAATGTAGCGAACTTATCAGCTATCATTGACTCTGCTAGTGCTAGCATTCACACCATTCATGTCTTCATTGTCATTCATTCTTTTTTTAGTATCTTGCATTTGCTAATATCTGAGTGGGTGTTTCCATTTTCACTCCAACACTGGAAAAGAAATAACTCCTAAAAAAAACACACACGCACACACAACACTAGCACACTAAACAGCAGGTTACGCTTAAACTGACAGCTTCTAAAAATTAGTGTCAGAACTAGTCAGAAGATTTGCAGTCTTTCGTAACAGGATTTCCCGTTGTTCTGAAGTTCAGCGGTTCCGACTCCAGATGTCAGATTATCTTTTTGTCTTTGATCTCAACTTAGGAGCAGTTAAATGGAAGGCCCACATCCTCTTAGCTTAAGCAAATCCACCACTCTCTTCAAAAACCATTGTTATTGTTTGTCTTGAGGAGCATGTGAGACTTGTGGCTTTGTGTCCTCTGGGGTTCCTTGAAGCTTGTGTCTTCCCCGCCGCTCAGTCGGACAAAGGTCACCCCTTCTACTAATTGTTTTCCGAAGTGGATGGAGTTGAGTGAGGCCTGTTTTCCTGGACTGACTCCAGACGGCCGAACAATGGTGACCCACTGTTTATTTGTGTGAGTGACAGTCTGGATGGCCCACAGTTACATTACACTGGGAAAGGGGGCTCATTTCTGTTTTGACCCCCTACTTTTTGTGTAAATAGTAATAGATGTAAGACATGAAAAGCGTTTTAGTAATTGAAAGTTTAGCATGGCAGAAATCACATTAAGTCGTGATATCATCAGTCATAGAACATAACGTGGTCATTATCCCACATTCTACATCTATGTATCTGGAGTAGATGTACTGGTCATATACTCACCCATCCACTCACCGTCTCACTGTCCCACCAAACAGATGCTCATAGTCATAATTACAGGGGCCTCCTCAATGAAGGTCACACAACAATCAGCAAATCAGCAATAAACAACCACATAATGGTCCTCATCCTGCTCGCCATCCCATCATCCTTACTCTGTGGGGGTCATTACCCATGCTGCTTCAGGGCCTCCTTCCTTTCCCAGTGTTTATCACATTCCTCCCATACTTCAGTCGCACTCACATGGGAAGCTCCAGACCATGTAAGAATATATGCATGTCAGTATGTGCGCGTAGGACTGAAACAGCTGTCAGGGAGCGAGGGGTTCTTGTCTGAACTTGTACGTCTCAACTTATTTCCTGACATGCGGTTGCTGGTTTTTTTTGGCGGCTGGGATTGTTGAGATGTTACGGAGGTCTGGAGGAGGCCATGTGGCGCCAGAATGCAACAAGCTCAGACCTCATTATCTGCTAATATGTGCATGTTGCTCTGACCCTCAGTGCAGATGCTTATTTGTTTTAACAGAGTTACCTCTTGGCACCAGTTTGAGCTAGACGTGTCGAATTTGCAAATAAACAGACGCTCATTTCAAATGTATTCAGGCCCTTTAATAGGTGACATCCTGCCTCAGTTTGAGTTTTAGCTGCTGTCAACATCACACAGCAAACAACAACAATAGATGTAATAGCCCTTTTGTTTCACATTTATTTTGTTTTCTTCCAAAATAAAGTAACATATAAACAGGAAGTGATAAAAATTTGATGCACGGTAATTAAATAAACACAGGGAGGATGCCTCGGTACAACAAGCAATTTAACATTTCTTGTTTTAAATTTTTTCCCAGATGTTTTTCATGAAGTGGTGAGTCAAATTCAATTACATCACAATGTGGTGGAGGTCTGATGATGCTGAGTGTTGCTCCGTCTGTACACTGCAGTTTGGACTACAGTGACAGAATGGAGCTTTGTGTTGGCTTAAAGAGTGGACACACTCCTGTTGTCTGGCTGTAATGCATTAGAAGCTGCACATTTGCTCTTGTTTTCACCTTAGCAGCTGTTGCTTCATATCAAGTTCATTTTAGTAGAATGATACTAGCATTATCACAGGAAGTGAAGGACACTGTTTCAGATAAACACTGGCAGAAGCAAGATAATGTAAAAATTATGCAAATAAAACAAATACACAATACACTCTCACCAGTCATGTCTCCATTCAATTTTAAGAACTTAAGAACAAACGTGAATTAATCACTTGAATTTTTTTTCCAGCAAAGTAAAAACAAAAAAAAAACGTCTCAAGTGAGTGTGAATAACTTGTTTTTCTCAATCAAGCTGTTCTTATGCAATGCAAACATATGGAGACGTATGGAAACTGAACACTTCCTAAAGATTTTTCACATTAAAAGCCTCGAAGAAAAAGAAAAAAACTGTCTGATGGCTTTCAATATGAAACCACCAGCAGTTAACTGTTGAGTGGAAAATGGAAACCTGCGACCTGTGACATGTTGGTGAGCAGGATATGATAATGTAGTTGCAGTGATGCAGTTGATGGAAATGTAAATTCTGAATGTATTGAGACAGATGTGGCCCGTTTGAATGGAAATGGGAAGGAATGTGATCAGTGTTTTCCTTGAATCTATGAGAGAGTCTTTTTTGGATAAATCACCACTCTATTCTATACCATACTTCCAATTCCTCTTCTCTCTATTTCAGTGTAGCTCTCTGAGATTCTCTCTACCTCTTCTTTAGACTGTTTTGCTCTATTGCTTATTCTTGTTTCTTCTGGAAATAGTCAAAATATCTAGCACAGCATGCACACACTTTACAGCTCAACATTGTGAAACTCTCTGCAGCCCCCCTCCCCATCAGCGTTTCCTGTTTTCTTCAGGCTTGTTCTTGCCTGTTTCCAGCAGGCCTGTTTGTTTGTGGACCCGCTCTCGAAGGACGCCCTTCAGTCCAGCACTTCCTGTTTTCACTGGACCATAGAAGTCAAAAGTGCACAGCAGTGGGACTCACCTGCTCATGGAAAATGCACGCTTAGCCTAAATTGCACTTTGCAAGATTAAAATTAATGTAAAAAAAACATAATTACTGCTACAATATAAAAGAGTGTTCCATTCTAACAGATGCAACAAATGCTTCACCTCCCATGTGAAGCCCTCAACATGGCATCAACAAAATCCAACGTGACAGTTTGTACTAATGCTGAATGAAAATGATTGGCCAGTTTCACTCCTGAGAGGTTGCAATCACTGATGATGTTACACAATTCAAAAAGACCATTATTCACATTGTAAACATCCACCTTTATTTTAGGTTATACCACAACAGGAGATACCAATTTGATATCAAAACAACATGGATGACTGGAACTGGGTACCAGTCGACTTGTTTACTTTACTGCAGGGAGTGTTGTGGGATTAAATTCACATTAAGCTGTGTGACATTAAAACTAACTATCACCTCCAAAAATACCACAGCTAAGACATTACCTAATATATTTTGTAATGTTTTTTTTCTGTTGTATGACTCAAGGAAGACGTATGAACCCTGACACTGACGCTGAGGTGTAGAGGACCCCTGTACAGAACATTTACTGTAAACCCAAATTAAAGGAGGTGAAGCAGATGGATAGAAAATAACAATCTTTATTGATGAATTGATATAACAGGATGGGACGCACCCTGCAACCTCCACTCTCCTTCACATTGGAAAACACCCTCGTGAGGACATGTCCACACGGAAACTGCTTTGGGAATAAACACCAGTTTTTTTTGTCCTATGTTTGTTTCGTCCACATGAGACCGTTGTTTTCGGAGCCCGTATACACCACTTTTTGAAACAGCCTCCCAGAGTGGATAAATCCCCAAACGCCACCGTGTCGTTTCCGTGTGTCCAGCCTATATAGAGCTTTAATGAATCATGCCTCCTCCTGAAGTCAAACATGCACTAACCCCACCACCAACAACAACACTTATGCACTTCTCTGCTTTGTGTGGCTGCGTTACAGCGCCACCTCCAGGTAGGTTTTATATATTAGAGCATTTTAGCGGTTTCGTGCGGACGCAAATATTTCCTGACATGGCGCCGTGTTTGAGGAAAACATTTTCAAAACAAAGTTTTTCCATTCAGGAATGACTCAGCAGGTTTACGTCTTTGAAACAGCCAATCGTGCTCGTTGTTCTGAGGCAAACATCACTCTTATCTCACGCTCAACCAGCTATGACTGGCACACAGATGCCTTCAGGTGTCTCAAAAAAGTCAGACTAGAGCAGGCTGATTACAACCACACAATTATGAAATGGTGAAATTATCGTTTGGGATTATTGATAGTACATCATACAGTATTAAGATGTACTATGTACTACGATATTTCCTTTTTACAGTTTTGCTTCTCTGTTTGTATATATGAACAGTATGTGTGAGTGCAGAGTGATTGATGGAAATGGGCCAAAGGGAGAGGGAAGTGGACACCCAGTGATGGGGAAATCCTCTCTGTGGGTCTCTCTCTCTCTCTCTCTCACACACACACACACACACGAGAGTGACAAAAGTCCCTTTACACAATCTCCAACCCCTCGTGTCTGTTGTAACACACACACTTGCAGACACAAAAGCAGGACAGCAGTGAGGCGATGCAGAGACGGAGATGATGAAGCCGTTGATAACCCTGGAGCCGCCATTGTCTTCACAGGGCGTAGACTAGGGTGTGTGTGTTTCTGTCACGAAACAGCTGGAGGGAACATCCCTGGAAATCTGTTTCTGTATTACTCTTATTTACAACGGAAGAAAAAAAAACAGATTAGAACATTGTCACTGTGTTTTATTATTAACTGTTTATTGGTGAAACATAAAGCAGACAGTTATGGGTGAGTTCACAAAAACACACAGCAACTTCCCTTTATAACGCAGTGTGTGCACATGAATTTGCACGTAAGAACATTTTGCACAACACAGGAAACATGCACGCCGACTTGTCTGTGTGTGTGCGTGCGTGCGTGCGTGCGTGCGTGCGTGCGTGCGTGCGCTCCTCAGCCCCAGATGATGTGGGCTCTTTGATTAACATGTGAATAGTGTGTGGATGGGTGGTGGAGACGCATCTGATGGGGCAGCAGAGTCGGGATCTCGCTCCAACCTTTCTCCATCTCACAGATGTAGCTACATATGGATATGCTGTTTACATGTGGAAAGCTTTCTTTAAAGGACCCATTTGTTGCTTATTTCAAGTTCGTATTTGTATTTTGTGTTTCTGCAGAGCTGCTCCTGACCAAATGAGCCGCACGCCTCACAGTAGGCCATGTGTGCATCCTCAATAAAATTAAAATGTAATTAATGCAAATACTAGAACTAATGACAAGGTTGATTTTTTTCTGAGCTTTTGCAAAGAAAATACATCAACCAATCACAAAATCTGAATCAAGACGGCAAACTTTACTAGTCACCTGCACTTTGACCTTTGGAAATCCAGTTTTGGTTCCTGATTCTTTGGTCTCACTTCTCTGTTTAAACATCACGCAGAATCAAAACTGGACACAACTGAAAATGCTGGAGTGAGCATGCCAGGCTGGTAGTTGGCAACGTAAGTTTGTCATGAAACAGCAGTGTTACAACATGTCTGATCGCTAGACATACACTGAATGAGTCGTCAAAGACATCCCATGCTGTTCACCTGTGAGTGGGTGGTGCTCTGCTCTTTAGGTGGCCGTATACTCACCGTGTCTGCTAGCGCACATGCAGTTGGCGCACTCAAACCATTTATATACTGCCGCATGACAGACATGGCAGTATATAATATACATGGCAATCCTCTCCCAAGCAGAGGTGTCACTACTTTTCTGAGACCTTTTCTTGGTTTTAACAAAACAGTCACGACGATTCTTCCAAGTCTTCCTACATGGTCTCCGTGATTTCTTTCCCTGAGATCTGTGCTCTCAGGGCATGTCTCTGTTCCTTCATGCACGTCTGTAGAAACAGACCTGTTCGCTCAGCTTGGTTTCCACCACGTCCATCCTCTTCCAGCTGTTTCCTGTTAGGTGAGCGCAAGACAGAAATTTGGTCGTGTACACAACAAGCAGACGCGGCGCCATTTTGTGCCGAATGTAATGGGTTTCCACGTCATTTTGACGTCACGATTGCGTGCACCCTAACAGACACGGCGAGTATACAGCCGGCTTTAACCCTGTACAGATATAATCAGTGTGATAAGAGAAGGAAGCATGTGTTTTTATCAGTGAGCAGGAGCCTGGCAGCTCCTCCTGTTTCTTCTCTGCTGATCTCAAAATGACAAATGACTTGCATCACATTTTCTCGCCTTTGTGTTGCATTTTGCATCACACACCTGTGAACGCCTCTGAGGATCAACATTTGATTAGGTGAAACTTTATATCGCTGATGCACACTTTTGCACTCACTTGTATTTGTTTTATAAACCTTAAAATATTTGCCATCCTTCATTCACTAATGGGATTATTCAAACTCATTCATACATTTCCAACTATTGCTATTACTCCACTTCATCCATACAGATTAAACAAAACATTAGCAATGTAGCTTCAGTTTATCATAAAACTTTCCCTCATTCACTAATGGGATTATTCAGTCTTTAAATTATGTTCAGGAAATTATACTCACGTCACTATTCATACGACTTCACTTTCTTTGTACAATGAAGCCAGCATCAGCAGATTAGCTTCAGCTATTTAGCAATAGCAGTGTAGCTTCAGCTCTCCCACTGAAGACAAAAGTCAGTCTGTGTTTTTTCCTGTTGTCTTGCTATGATGTTGATTGTGGTGTATTGGTAGGGGTCTACTTTGATCATGATATGGTCTGGTAATTGTTTGCAGAGAGCTACAGCTTTCTTCGGCCTTTCATTTTTAAATGCAAATTATTACATAACTGTACAGCTGATTTACAGCTGGCTGAGATCTAATCACAGCGTATGTCGGTACATCCAGGTGGGTGTTCTGCAGTGCCACATGCAGTCAGGTGTGAATGAGGATTGAAAGAACTTAATGGTGAGGTACTTCGTTGTTTAGATTCCCAACAACTTTATTTCAAATCTAACCACAGTACTCATCACTTCTTATATTAAATACCTAGTTCCTCTCTTCAGCACAAACCAACTTTCTGTGAATCACGCGCTAACTTTAAGATTTTGCAACGCAGACGCTGTCTCATTGTCTTCCTCTGTCTGTCGTTCTCACACAATAAATTCCATGATAAGCCAAGCTCACTTCCTAAGTATGTGTCATGCACACACACAAACACGCAGACAGGTCTA
Organism: Synanceia verrucosa; assembly: GCA_029721515.1. Classification (NCBI taxonomy): domain Eukaryota; kingdom Metazoa; phylum Chordata; class Actinopteri; order Perciformes; family Synanceiidae; genus Synanceia; species Synanceia verrucosa. Next base: position 25,215,342 of record CM056556.1, on the reverse strand, counting down.
GCTCCAGACCTGATTAGTGCATGTGGTGAGTCCTTTGTTTGAGGACAAAGGATTTTCCCGTCTGAGACAAGCAGCCGGTGGCAAAGAAACAAGGAGGAGGACAAGATTAGCTGCTGAATGAGAAGTGAGGGTGGGGTAGAAACTGATGGGGTCGGGGGCACTTTGGGAAAGATGGAGGTTGTGAGTATGACAGTGCTCCAGTCTGGCTTCACGACCCTCTGATCTTAATTTGTCATTTTATACACAGACTCATGACTTTTCCAAGAACACGAGATTGATTTTTGGTGATTCTTTGTGGAGAAATTTTACAGATGTGGATTCAAATAACTAATTGATTCATCAACAAAAATGGCATTTGTATCGGTGACTGTTAGTTGAATTTCTTTGATTGACCCTGCAGTTTTGGCAAAATGAAGCCACAGTCGCAGACTTGCTGTCTGTTACCCAGCAGGCATTTATGGAGAAGTGTCTCTGACCTTTAAACTCCCTGCTTTTGTTCACCTGATAATTGGTGGAAACTCATTCTACCCACTGATCTTCAATCATTAAGTCAATCATTGAGGCAGTTGGTATGGAAATGAGAACCGACTGAAATGTAAATGTCTGGAGAGAAGGGAGAGATGGTGAAACATTACAGGATGCCCACTTTTTGTTCATTCCTCAGATGCACCTGTCACATATTTAGATGTCTGTAAAATATCTTTGGGGGAAAAAACGTGAGAATAGTGAAAAAGAAATGAAAAAAGATAAATAAAGCCCAGCAGTACAACAAATTGGACATGGAATCCAGTGTGTCTGTGGCTTGAAGGAAATGAATGGAGAGGAACAGAGGGAGAGAAAATCAGGGGTTTTCCTGGAATTCAAGGGAGTACAGCGAGATTAAGAACAAACAAGGCAGTATGCAAGATCTGACCGGGAGAAATTAACAAATTACTTGATGACGCACGTTGGCTGATCTCCGATACATTTTCAAGGATAAGATCATACAATGAAGGGTTACATCTCATCTAAATGATGTTTGCTGTTGCTTTGCATTTTCAGCAAAACATGTTAGGTCAGTGAGGCCTGCTGCTCTCCCACACTGGTTGGGGACATGACACTGTGGTAACTCATGCCAACCTCATGATGATGACCTGAAATGCTGATTTGTGATTCTCTGTGAAACTGAACTATTTTTTAAGTTTATTAGAAGTGAAATCACATACATGGATCAGCTTCAGTGTTACAGAGCTGTCGATCAGCAGCTGTCAATCAGCAGCCCCCAGCATACTGTAGTTGTCAGTTCTGCATTGCATTGTGGGAAATTTGTATATTGTAATATTTTAGTTTTTTGCAGAAGCGTACAATGCCAACATGTTTCGGTGGCATTTGAGTCTGAGAGTTTCTGAATGAGACAATGAGAGCTGGATGTGAGAAGACACATCATGACCCCCTAATGGGGCTAATGAGCGCAAAAATGTTGCAACAGTGTCGCGATATGACGATAATGTGGTATATGAACATTGAGTTAATGCAGATTTTATGACAGAGGCAAAGATAGAGGGCAAAATAAAATGGAACAGATGAGACAGGAAGGTAAAGAGGGGGCCAAGGGCAAAGAGAAGGGGGCAGAAGCAGAATAATAGAGCAAGCAGCAGGGAGGAGGAGGGAGGAGGGCGGTGTTTGCTGTTGAAAGAGAGCAGAATTCATTTGAAGGTGAATAGAAACAGCTTGGCTCCATTCAGAGGGACTTCTGTCATGCTGGGAGGAGGGGGAGGGGTGTGCGTGCTGCAGGGGCCAAAGGGCCAATGTTAACGTCGGGGCCGCTACACACTTCTTATGCTAACACAACACAGAGACGCTGGAAGGGTGCAACAATACACACAGACATGCAATAATGTGTGATAAGAGACAGGCTGCTGGGTGACAGCCAGTCGTCTGCTCTTAGTATACATATAATAACAGATAGTAAATAACATTAAATCAATAAACAAAGTATTTAAAAACAAGAGGAGAAATAATAATTAATAAATAAATACTAAATTTAAAATAGAACAAATGTAACCATTAAAAAATAAATAAGACTTGTATTAATAATAATAATTAGGTTAATTGTAGGATAAATGCTGATACCCACCACATGAGGATCACTGCAGTTTCATGTGCACAAATGTGATGCGCTTGTGCAGCAGGATGACAATAATTAGACCTCCTGAATCTGGACGAATGATATATCAATTCATCAGCTGTTTATGATATGAAGCTGCATTTAGTGAAGCTGTGAAGGCCATTAACAACTCGATGAGAAGCCATCTGCGTCACTTCTGTCCACGTTAAAAAAGAGTAAAGGACGTGGTGGAGATGAGGGAACTTCACTTCACTGAACTATGTTATATGTTACTATATGTGTCACAGAAAATATTGGAATCTGAGAATATTACAGGAATGTTGTTAGAACTGCAAGGAGAAATGGAATCACCACAGAAGCCTGCGGTCCAAAATTACATTTTTAGGATCATATATTTCAACAGAGTAGTAGTAGCAGCCTCACAGCAAGAAGGTACCGGGTTCGAATCCCGGGCCCGGGGCCTTTCTGTGTGGAGTTTACATGTTCTCCTCATGTTTGCGTGGGTTCTCTCTGGGTACTCCGGCTTCCTCCCACCATCCAAAAACATGCATGGGGATTAGGTTAATTGGTTAATTTAAATTGACCGTAGGTGTGAATGTGAGTGTGAATGGTTGTCTGTTTCTATGTGTCCTGTGATGAACTGGAGACTTGTCCAGGGTGTACCCTGCCTTTCGCCCTAAGACAGCTGGGATAGGCTCCAGCCCCCCTGCGACCCTATGAGGATAAGAGGTAGATAATGGATGGATGGATATTTCAACAGAGGTGCAGCAGAGATAGACACTAGTGATTTTTGGTTGGTCTACTGAGTCCAGTCAGTGTGAGAATGAGAGACAGTTGATATACTGCCACCCACACACAACTCTTCAGTCCAGTGAAGGCTGCACATGGACAGAAATAGCTCCAGTGCTGTTGTGTGCACACAGTGTCACAGAGCAGTATTATTCAGCCGTGTTCACTTCAAATGTTTTCCATTAAAAGGCTGCACTGGCTGTAGTTTTCTGGTATTTATTGTTTTGTCACAATATTCCCATTGGGAGACTGGTTTCATGAAATATTTGAGTTTTCAGTCCTTTCTTTTTAATCAGGGTGTTTGAGTTCAATTCCATTCAGCACACCTGAAGCTTCTGAAATTTGAATATAACGTTGCATGCTCAGTACTTGTTTTCATAGATGAAAATCAATGTTAGGCCACATTACATTGTTGTGTGACAAAAAAAAATCATAATTCATCTTATAGTTATTTTTTCTTTGTCTTATATCTGGTATTAAACGTATTATTAACGATCTGATGTAATTATACCGTTGTAACAACAGTGAATTAAAGTGTTACCAAAAGGTCTCACCTGCAAAATCTGCTTCTTTTGGATGTTGTTTATTTTATTTGTTTGTTGTCAGTGCAACAATGAAACTGAAAAATAAGCATAAGCTTTATGGAAGTTTAAGTGAATAAATGTATAAGGCACTATATTTATTACATGCTTGTAGCCCAGCACCTAGCACTCCTCTGTGATTCTCTCTCTCTCTCTCTCTCTCTCTCTCTCAGTGTGAGTTAAGGCCTTCCTCCCTCTCTTCCTTCTCCCTGCAGTTCTTCTGTTTGTTTGCACTCACTTGATCCGGAGCGGAAATTCCTCTCCGTTTTGTGAATGACAAACTCATTAACAATTCATCAACACGGGGCCGCGCTCCATCCGGCCCCTCCGTTTCCAAGGCGACCGCAGCTGGGGCTTCTCTGATTGGCCAGCCAACGTGATGTATCCAATGAAACGCCTCCTGTTTGTGGCCATTCAGCTGCCTGGCGTCTCAGAGAGAGCACAGAGACTGAGAGACCGCAGAGCGCCGATTCACAACGCAGACAGACGGTGAGAAAGGCGAACACTTGCGGGCGCAAACAGACACGCGCAATCCCCGCATGATTCACATCCTACGACATATTTCTACTCTGGATCCCTAAAGAGGTGGAAGGACAAGTTGAGCTCGAAGCCGAAGAGTAAGAGCCAAGGAAAGCGTCATCGCAGCACTTGCCGGTACGACTCATTGATAAATAACACGAGCTGCGTCCGGTCAGAGATGCATGAATGACCGCCAGTGAAGGCGACCCGCAGAGAGGAAGCCTGTGAAGGAGAACCGTGTCAACAAGGCGCACGCGACATTTGGAGTGCGTCTGATATCTTGCGTTTTTTTTCCTCCCTGCATCTTTAAACCTTCAGTCTGCTGCAGGCCCTCTAAGCAGCGGAAACAACAGTCACAGACAGATTTCTGTTGCAGGAACCTCGCTTCTTCACTATATAAACACCTGCTTATAAATGCTCGACAAGCTCAAGCCCGTCGTCCAGCTCGACTCGGTAATGGCGATCAGCAAGACTGTGGGCTGGCTCCGGGAGCAGCTGGAGACGCGCAGGGACGGCCTGCTGGTGATGGACTGCCGGGCCCAGGAGCTCTACGAGTCGTCGCACGTCGACGCGGCCATCAACGTGGCGATACCGAGCCTCATGCTCCGCCGGCTCAAGAAGGGAAACCTGCCCGTGCGCTCGCTGCTCTCCGATGGGGAGGACCGCGAGAGGTTCGTGCGCCGCTGTAAGACCGACACCATCGTGCTTTACGACGAGTACAGCCGCGAGTGGAACGAGAACGTGGACGGGGGCTCAGTGCTGGGGCTGCTGCTGAGGAGGATGAAGGACGAAGGCTACAAGGCCTTTTACCTGGAGGGTGAGTGCGCTTCATTCACATTTTACGCACCGCGGCCGCTGCTCATTCAAACTTGCAGATTATTGCGCATGGTCACATGAGTTGTAGCTTCACTGATCTCCAAATATCCTGAATGTGTAGAAACATAATCATGTGAGACTACTCGGAATTTCAAGCTCAAAGTGTTTTATTTTGCAGTGCAACACGCTCATTGTCATTCCTGTCACATTTTCCAGGTGGCTTCAGTAAATTCCAGGCTGAGTATCCATCCCTGTGCGAAACCAACCTGGACGGCTCCTCTTCCAACACCAGCTCCCCTACCGCCCAGGTGCTGGGCCTCGGCGGGCTGCGCATCAGCTCCGACTCGTCGGACATCGAGTCAGATGTGGACCGCGATCCGAGCAGCGCCACAGACTCGGATGGCAGCCCGTTGTCCAACCCGCAGCCCTCCTTCCCGGTGGAGATCCTGCCGCACCTCTACCTGGGCTGCGCCAAGGACTCCACCAACCTGGATGTGCTGGAAGAGTACGGCATCAAGTATATCCTCAACGTGACCCCCAACCTGCCCAACCTCTTCGAGAACGCCGGGGAGTTCAAGTACAAGCAGATACCCATCTCAGATCACTGGAGCCAGAACCTTTCGCAGTTCTTCCCTGAGGCCATCGGCTTTATTGGTGAGTAGTGCTGCAAGCTGTAAGGCTGTTTTAAGGCTTCATTCTCATAACTCTCAGGCTGCAATGAAAAGTTTATTTTAATTATTTGTTATGAGCATGAATGTGTTTTTGTGTGACACTTAAAACTGCCCATTTTATATGACTCAGCAGACACAAAAGTGAAATGAGTTTACAGTGACACTGTAGCAGCAAATACCGACTTGATTATTCAACTAATGGTTCCACGACTTAATTCCTTACAATGTGATGTGACTGTGAGTGTTTTTGACTGTGCAGCAGACAGAGTAAAGGGGCAGAGGCAGATAATCACACAAACATAATCTTATTAATGCTATGTAGTCTTATCTCTGCCAGGAAGTTCTCAGGTTCTTATTGTGCAGTTGAGATTAGATGAGGTGTCCCTGGCTGTGATCTTATCAGTCCGGGGTGGTGGGGGCGGCACAGAGCAGGCAGATTAAGGCCATTGTGTTGAGGCAATGGGAATACAAGTCTGCCTCTAATGAGTGCACAGGATAAAATGCAGTGTTGTGTACCAGTGATTTGCCTTGAATGGGAGATGTCCTGGCCTATCTCTTCCTCTCTGTCCTGGGGCTGGCGTAATTGCGACACAAAGGGCAGTGTTGAAACAGGAGAACAGGGAGAGTGGATGGGGTAGAGAGAGAGGGGGCAGTAATTTGAGTGCAACAGGAAGGAAGTGGCATTGAAAGTAATCTAGGACATGGCATTGCCTCACCCCCCCCCCTTCCCTCCACATTACAAAAGGAGCCATTTACAGGCCCTGTTGACATCCTGTTCGCCTTGACAGGGTGCCCTCATGACTCCCTGCATTTACACGCCCCAAATGGCACCATTGTCAGAGCAACCCTGGCGGCCAGTAGAGTGGACTTACAGATTGTAAATGTCAGTTTCTTAACCAGCTACTCTGGACCCCAAAAAAGAATGGTGGTCATGTTTGTGCACACTTCTGCTACAATAGTCACCCTGTTTGTTGACTGACACTATAATAATATAATAATAACATAATGACATCCGCTGCTTTGGTTTGTGTGTAGGATTTTGTGTGATTTATTGGCAGTGGATAAATATTCATAGCCATATTTTCAACAGTGTATAATCACCTGAAACTAAGAAGTGTTGTATTTTTGTTAGATTTGAACGATTCATTAAGAAATGGAAGTGAGAACAGAGGGGTTGTCAATTGGTTGCAATATTTTTTTCCCACACAGGCAAAGCAAGCAAAATGAGGAAGAGTTTTCTTACATTTTATTGGTTAAACATTTGAGTCAAAACTGTAAATCTTCTGTGTGCTCTTGGAAAAGGTCTATAACTTTTCCCCTCTTTTGTCTTCCTACCAGACGAAGCCCGGGCCCAGAAGTGCGGCGTCCTGGTCCACTGCCTGGCTGGCATCAGCCGCTCCGTTACGGTGACGGTGGCCTACTTGATGCAGAAGCTCAACCTGTCCATGAACGATGCCTATGACATTGTCAAGATGAAGAAGTCCAACATCTCGCCCAACTTCAACTTCATGGGCCAGCTCCTGGACTTTGAACGCACACTGGGCTTGAAGAGCCCGTGCGACAACCGCATCACAGCGCCAAGCCAGCAGCTCTACTTCACCACACCGACCAACCACAACGTCTTCCAGTTGGACCCCCTGGAGTCCACGTGAGGCCTGCTTACACAACCCCACCTTTACCAGAGGCTTTCATGGGTCTCCCTTTTGGAAAAGCTGCAAGAAGTTCATCTTTTTTCCGCCGCCTGCGACATGACCGGGGCGTTTGACCTTATTGAAACAGCTGGTTTGAGGTGCCGGCTGCTGAACGTGGTTTCCAGAAGAGCCAAAAGCTGTCTGGCCTAGACACAAATGCTGTTGACAAAATGAGGAGAGACTGTAAAAGAGACAGAAAAAAGGAAGAGAGTCATTCAGTCTTACACCACTGTCGGACTCCTGTTATCTCTCTTTGCATCTGAGGAAACTTCACATGATTTGTCAGACCTCTGTGCGTTATGCTTCAAAGCTTCTGGGCTGGTGTGCCAAAGAGACATGATTGTTCAAACTGGACAGATCTAATAATGAATTGTTGTTGAAATGATGAATTGTTGTTTTTTGGGGTGTCCCCCAGGATGCCCGGGTGCATTGTCTCCCTTGTCTTCTGAGAAGACATGCCTGCATGAGGTCGAAGTACCCCAGCTTTAGATGGCACACTACACTATATACTGGACTCGATTTTTGCATTTGTGAAGTCTTTTCAAAACATTTATACATTGTGTATATATCTTAATATAAAAGATGACACGTAAAAGGCTTGCTCTAGTGAGTGCGTGTGTGTATGTATGTATGTGTATATATATACATATGTGTATATATATGTATATATATACACATATGTATATATATATATATACGTATATATATACACCCTTTGCAACAAGCAGGTACTTTGTATTCTACTTTTGTGTGAACTGCAAACACACTGCACATTGATCAGTATGTTTAAGTTGATTATGCCAAAAATCAAGTAGGCTTTCCAGAATTGTGCAAAAACATGTACATGTGTAATATATTTGATAATCGCTTTATGTGTGATTTCAGCCGACCAGGCCTTGTTTTTGCACCCACCCTCTCAGAAGTCAATATGGTTGTTTGCCTTACTTTTGGGCCCAGATTTTTATTTTGCATTAGTCTTCAGAGAGATTGCCCCATAGATTTTCTTTTTGAAGAAAAAAATGTTAGCATGTGCACATTTGAGTCGGAGCGGGCCAACATGTTGTGTCTGGATCTCTGAGGGCTAATGTGAGTAATTCTGATCTGTGCACGGGGGTAAAAAGTCTTTGACAAAGTCAGGAAGGTGTTGCTCATTTCACCTCTTAAGGGGAAACTCTATGAACTGTAGTTTTTTATTTGTCATGAGATGAGAGGAAGAAAGACTCCAGAACTTCAGAGGCTCCTGTTGCGCCTCTACAGAAAAGGCCATTCTTTCAGAGGAAGCCATCTTGGTGAACTCTCTGATTTCCCCCCATTACGAATGTAAAGAAAAGATAAGTTATTAATAAATTGCTATTTTGTCTACACTTCATACTACCCATGCTTGTTCTTTCATTGGCACACTTGGTTGTTTCGTCTTCTTCCACAGCAACACACTTATGTAAGTGTTTCCTCGCCTCGTCCAGTGTTAACCAGCAGGCAGAGTCACGACAACAAAAAGTAGTCGCCGTGAATCATGGGGCTGTCCGCACTGTTCATTAACCACTGAGCAAGTCACGCTTCAATTCCCCACTCAGAATTAGCATGTCTTGTCACACGCTTCCTGCAGCAATCATTCACCGGGTACAAAATGGTACTCAATGGGTACGAAAGGAATCCGGCTGCACTGTAAACAGTCAGACTGGTTTTCCAGGTGCTGCTCTGCAGTGAGGGCATAGAGTTCAAACACAAACATTCCCTCAGGCACTTCCTGAAGGTGGGACCTCTGTAGTGAGTGATCAAAGGGAGCAGAAAGGTCTAGGGTATGGTTACTTGATAGCAAGTGTGCTGGCGCGTACCTGTAAAGAGCCAGAGGGCCCCAGGAGAAGATGAGCCTTGCAGCATGGGAGGAGTGTTGTGTTCTCACGCAAGCAGCTCAGCACCAACATTCCCACATGTGCTGATCATCACCAGCAGCAGTGTGGTGATTCCCAGGGGTGTGTGGGGTAAGAGACAAGCATAGCATTGATCCACACATCAAAGATTTTCTCGCAGAATGGCTCCGGTGCATCTCCTTTTGTCTCAGTGTGGCATGTGTGCGCTCGTCATGGTTCCTCAAACTAAAGTTCAGAGTGGGCGAGAGTCAACGGCAGCGTTATTGTAATTAGCTGCTAAGATTCATAGAGAAATATGTCATTTCCTGTTCTAAAAATGTCTGTCTTGTTTTTTGGGTGATACAAGGCCAATAGTACCTCCCTTACAGTATATCGAAAGTGTAAAACATAACCAGACAATCACCTGTCACCAGTCAATATGCATATCAGAACACAAGAAAAGAATACAGGATAAAGGATCTGGAGGAGAAAATAAAATGCATGAAAAATAATTAAAAAAAAACATTCTCAAACTCAAAGCTAAATACACTGATTATCAATAATGTGACAGATAAGCAATTACTAGACAAATTAAATGGAATAAAGGCACCTCTGATGTGTCTTTTTTGGGTATATATGGGAAAAAAATCTGGCATTCAGCTGAACAAAGCAAGTGAATCATTTGCCACGTAACAAAGGCATAAACCTGTACACTCATGTCCTGACGTAAATGATTTATAAAAAAGACTCCTACATTTCAGTTGGTGCCAGCACCGTCCCCTTTGCCCACTTTCCAGTCCAAGTGATATTTTTTTTTCCATTTCCAGGGTAATCATTTCATAAGATGACTCCAGCTATCCAGGTGTGACAGAAAAACACACAAAGTGAGTAGGGACAGTAGTTATCCCTATTGATAGACACTCACCTGCCACTTTATTAGGTATACCTAGCTAGTAAAAGGTTGGACCCCTTTTGCCTTCAGAACTGTCTTAATTCTTTGTGTCATACTTCCAACAAGGTTTTCAGAAACATTCCTCACAGATGTTGTCCATATTAACATGATAGCATCACTCATTTACTGCAGATTTGTCGGCTGCACATCTATGATGAGAATCTCCATCTGAATCTCTATTGGATTGAGATCTGGTGA